>NDGN011464466.1:0-16450 GCA_002564285.1 Tympanoctomys barrerae
CTCCTGAGCCATCTCCCTGGTCCAATATTGATATATTTCAAATATCTCCCATTATTAAATTCAATTAAAAAACATGAACTTGGGGGTAGGAGTACAGCACAGTGGTAGGGCTCTGGCCTAGCAAGCTCAAAGCCCTGGATTTGAACCCCAGCATCACACACACACACACACACACACACACACACACCCCTATATTTGAATGTGCTATAACTCACTTCTATGTGTTCTTATTGTTGATTAATCAGATTATTTCCAAGAATGTTTTCAGATTGTTTAACTTTCACATAACAAAAGTTAATTCAATAAATATCCTTAAATATAAATCTCTCTTACCTTTGGTTACTCCTAGCTAATAGATTCTTAAAAGCAGCACATTGAAAAAGAGAGTATACCATTTTTAAGCCTTTATGTAACAGTTGGTAAATTCCACAACATTTCTTTTGTTGTATAATCCCAACCGCAGCACAGGGTACTAAGTTTCCAAATACTGTAATGGCAGTACCCAGCAGAGTATTCAAAGTTCAATCTTAATTTGTGCCATTTATTCTTTAGAAAAGCAGAGAACTGGCCCATTCTATTTTCCTGGTCCCATATGTACCTCTTATGGTCTGATAAACGCACCACGAAAATTAGGCGCTTAGTTTTTCCATCAGACTTCAACATTCCAGGACACAAAATAACCCCAAGATCAAAAAGCACAGGATCCACCAGTCTGTCCACTGGTCACTGAGTTATACTTCATTAAGTACCAGCTCACCCCCTTCACCTCCAAAACTGTTTCAAAGATACCTCTGCAAAGACAGAAAATCTACTTGCCAGATTCTTTTCTCTCTTCTTCTCAGGAATGCCAGAGCCACTATTTCACTCATACCTTCCTGTCTTTTGTTAATTACCTCATCTGCCAACTTTCTCTTTCCAAATGCCTCTCACGCTTACTCCACTACTCCACTAACACCACTTCAAGGTGTTAAGACGCTTTCTTCTCACCCCTGTAATTCTTCTCCTTTAATAAATCTAGGTTAAGGAGGAAAAATAATTCTTTCAGAAACAACATGCTAGATATTACTTGAAATAAAGCAATTTGTATGCAGTTCCTGCTAACTCAAAATATCATCCTCTCCAAAAGGGAAGGCCAGTAGGATTCTAAGCCCATGGGGTCATGACAATGTCTGTCTTTTAACTACAAAGTTTTTTCTTGGTTCCTCCAAAAATCTGACACTCATAAGCTTGATAAAGACAAATTAATATGAGAGTTTATTTTCCTTTGATCACACCAAGTGTGCAAATATCAAATGCTGTTACAGATCACCACAGATTGCTGAAGATGCTTGAAAAATTATTTATGAAAAATATATAGTAAGTTGTTAACTCTCAAAATGTTTATAATGAAAACTGCATGGGCTTTTAGCATAAAAAACTCTAAGTTAAGATTTCTTTTGAATTAAATTGCCCTTGAGATGAAAGTGATTAGAGCCCATCATCAGAAAGACCCACATGAGCCTTCTCTTCTCACATGGAGACAGTCTTCACTTGACTCTAGTTCTTTATTGTTACAGAAGCCAAATACTAAGCTGCTAAAAGACTATAAGCCCAAACAAAGCAAAATAGCAAGTGCATAACTCTTAGGCCTTTCTGAACAAAGAGAGGGGTCCATAAAACAAAATCCTTCTCTCCTCTTAAAAATAAAATACTAAAAAAGAAATCGCTAAGCATGGTGTCAATATCTGTAATTCCAACACTTGAGAGTTTGAGGCAGAAGGATCACCTCAGTTCAAAGCCAGACTGGACTACATGGTGAGTTAAGGTCAGCCTGAACTATAAAGCCAGAGCCTGTATTAAAAAAATAAAAAAAGGAAAAACTCAGAGCAGGGAGTATAGCTCAGTGCAGGAGTCCTTATCTGCCATGTGTCATGGTAGAGGTTCAATTTCCAGTACCACAAAAAAAGAAAGAAAGTGAAAGAAAGAGAAAAAGAAAGGCAGACAGACAGAAAGAAAATTCCAAGTACTATATCAACAGCATAAATTTTTGTACGATTTTTGTATGCCCAGCAAGATCAACATGAACAGAGCCAACAGAGAGTAACCACAGGCTCCTCTATTCAAAGCACTGGTTAAAATGTGGCAAGGGGGAAAGAAGTTCCATCTGCTTGCTTTCCTGGATAGCCTGGTCAGAGCCAACCAGAGATCACAGATTTGACCCTAGGAGGAGATCTCTGACTCACTCACTCTTTCTCCACCTTGCTCTAGCCCACACACCTGAGGGAGATGTCAGGCACTTGACACAATAGGGAATAAGTGGCTTGCTTGGTGAAGGAGTGGAGGGGAGAGGAAGGGGCTGCAAACAGCCTCAAATCCAAAGGGTCCTGCTTGGTTTCTGTAAGTTCTCTCCCTAAACCATTCTCATAACACATATACCTCTGATCACCTAAGGATGACAGGGCCACAGAGCCACTAAGGTCCCAAAGGGGGAAGTGACTAGAAAGTTAACCAAAGCAATAAAAGCAGACTCCATGCTTTTGAGTTCTTGTACCTTCCATACTACAGAGCCTTGTCCACAGCTGCTTGCTAATAAACATTTAATAAATGCATGACAACATGGTGTCTAGGTTCCATGACCACACTCACTGCATGTGCTACTGTATTTATGTAGTTATTCCTCATGTAAAATGTTTGCATGGGGTCTCTGGATACCCAACAGAGCTTGGGGTTCTGGGGAAAGGTCCTCTTGGTTTCAGTACCTCAGCAAGTTTTAAGGGTTGTGTTTATTTACTGTGAATTCTGTCTTGCTCTAACATACCACGGTTCTTCACAGTTGCTGGAATAAGATTAGCTTGACTTGATGATACTAGTTTTCTCAAGCAGACCACAAGTTCTTTCTAACTGAAAGACATAATATACAGTGTCCCATGAATGCTTCTTAGGAAGCTTTAGTTAGATAACCAATTTGTTTAAGAAATAGCTTGTCAAAAAGATGCAGTGGATGGGCCTGGGGGTGGAGTCATTTTTAAGGGAATCCCTTAAAAATGCTAAAGATCGCAAGCCTGCTGTTCACTCTAAGTCAGGAGTGGGCTAGGAGTCCTCAGAACAACCTTATGCCCAGCCTCCATCAGCACCGTGGGGCACTGGTTTCCTGTGTGTTTTCTTCGGTACTTTATTAAATATAGATTGGTTTCAGGTTTAATTCTGTTTCCTACGGTTAATTTATCATTCTTTGTGGACAAATCAAAGTCTAACCAAACATTCTCACTCCCTTCTTTCACTATCAGCCACACCCACCGTAAAAGCTATTCAACTTGGCCCATTACACATTAAAGCTGACATTTTATACCAAGCAGTGATCCAACTCAGGCCTAAAACAGGGCACAAGTGGGGCTGACAGAGGCAGGCAGTCCTGTCCTCCTACCCCAGTGTGGGAAGGAACTTGGTGTCCCACACAGATGGAAATTATTTTTATTATGAATAGTTGATATTTCATAGCATTTTATTGTATATAGTATTTTATAGTAATTCTAAATATACACTATATTTTCACATTTATCATATATATTGTTAGACACTCGGTCAGTAGTCAATAAGCTAACTGAAAGTCCCTTAAAAAGATGGTATCACAAAATACTGAAATTGTTTAAATACACATCTGTAGTAACAGGCACTGAATTGAACAGTGTGAGACAAGAAAATTCAGACAAAACACAGTGAGGCCTGTAAAGATGTTTTACCGATACAAAGAGGGAAAAGCACGCTGGCCCAATCACTGTTATTCCCATATATTTGGTCTCCATGGATACCTCTCAACTTTTCTTTTGCCAGAAAAAAAAATTTCACTAACATTATATTTCATTGTTACACATTTCCCTAGTACCCCTAGTACTTTATGCATAAGTTATCCTAGGTTTAGTTCTTAGCATTATTTATATACTTCTAGAAAAATTAAAAATTTTTCTTGCTAGAAATTCTATATAAAGTCAATTATCTGATCCACTTGTGATTCCATTTTTTTTACTTGAATAATAATCTGATAGAATTTTGAAAGTTAATGCCTTCCACATTTGTGGTTGCTATAACTTACCCAAATGTTTTTTTTTCATATACAGTGTACCATTTGTTCCTGGAAACAGCCCTACCTGCATAGTTATTAAGTTCCATAGAACTGATCCCAAAAGATAACTACTCTATTTTTTGTTGTCAGCTCACAAAGCAGAATGAATCCTCTGTACAGAGCAAATGTGCTTTTTGATTTTTCAGGGGAGCTACACTACTTAGCAAATGTCTGAGTGCATAGTAAATATTCTACACATGTTTATCAAAAGTAGAAATAATTTCCTGCAGCACTCATTTTAGTAGAAGGCAGATAAGGGAACCATGACCCAGATACTGAATTTAGAATCCAGTGGTCTGTGCACTATCAAAAGGAAATTATGTGAAAATGCTCTAAAAACAACAGAGTTTATACTAGACAATGTTAAGAATAAAAATGTAATGTCCTTGGTAATATGAGAAAAATCAATGTACATGCAATACTGAACCTTCAAAGTTTCAAATTTTCCACCACTGAGTTTACACCTCTTTAACTAGCTCTGGCATATTAAATAAAGTATTTTAAGAGGTGAGGTAAGAGAAAAGTAGGGCTATAGCTCATAACACTGTCAAGACTTTATGACAACCATTTGTTTGCCATAATTTGCTTCCAGTTTCACTACCACCCCTTACTTTCGGGTATGTTGACATTTTTACAGGTAACTAAGTCTAAAATATGTGGAACATTATTCCTAACTTTTGAAGATCGACTGGAAGAAAGGCAACTCACCCAGGGTGAAATATATAAATGTTCAGTGTAAAGAAGCACTTACAAATCATAACGGACAAGAACTCATGGATTTGAGAGGCCAGAATCTAACTTCTTACACAGCAGACTAAGTTATAAATTATAATCATTCACTAATTTCAGTGAAATTCCAGACTTCGTCACATCAGGCAATAGACGTTCCAAGGTTGCTCTGGGAGACGCCAATACAAGTCATCTGCTGAAACTATCTAAGAAAAGTTTTTTCAGTACTTTTTTAGGTACCCATTTTTTTCCCTTCTCCCCTTACCGACCACCCTCCCACACACACAAAAAGAAAGAAATTAGGTTGGGAAACCAGAGAATTCTGAGTCTGTGTGTTCCAGGAAGTTAAATAGGGTCACGCCTGGGGCCCTGCTGAGGTACTGGCTTCCAACTTCAGAAACGTCCATGTTTCACTCGCAGTTAGTTCCGAGACCCCCGTCTGTCCGCACCTGCTCCTAAGCACCAGACAGTACAGGCTGCTAAATTGAAATGTTACTTGCCGTCATCTGAAAACTAATAAATGACTGCAGGCTAGACGGCAAACTTAGTGATTCCTGAAAATCCACAACAGGAAATGTAACTGTCCTCCACCCTGGGCCATTCATCAAAAGCAGACCAACTTACGGCCACAGGGAGGGCAGCGCAGAAGGAAAATGCCAGCCTCACTTTTCCTCTTTTACGCGGACGCTACATTTTCTTCTGCCACAGCAAGGACTACTAGTGCCCACAGTGCAGGGAGGCGTCTCCGGGGCAGGAAGCGGTCTCCGGGGCAGGAAGCAGGCACCACGTTTCCAAGTTTCAAACGCTACAGGGCCAGCCCAGGGAGAAAGCCATTCCGCTAGTTTGTGGTGACCTCGAATGCCAGCCCCTGGAGCCACATTCAGTGGCAGATCGGCAAGCGTCCTAACTCCACCGGCTGAACCAAGCGTCTCACCTGGTGCCCGAACACAGTCCTCGCGCCCCGCTCGGACTGCCAGCCTCCTTCCCTTTCCTCCTTGGAAGGTGCCAAATGTACCCAGACCTGGGGCCGGCAGGGGATGCCGGCGCGCAGGGGGAGGGGATCAGCCGCGCCGACACCCTCCGCGCCCGCGAAGGCTCCCAGCAGCTGTCTGGCGCCGGCCCTCAGGCCGTGCCGCGGGGAACGGGCGGGCGCCGCGATTGGCCGCGGCCGGCATCGCTCCGAGGGCGAGCCCGGCCCGCGCGGGGAGAGGAAGTGGCGGCCGAGGCTTTGCACCAACCATGATCGGCCGGAGGGCGAATGTCACCGGCGCCGAGAGCGGGTCGGAGGGCACGGGGCGGGAGCTCCCATCCCCACCCGCCGCCGCCCGCGCCCTGAGACCCCGAGGGGACGCGGCCCCGCGCCGGCCTACAGAGCGCCACCGGTTCCCGGGAGGCTCCCCGCCCCCACGCGCCGCTCCGCCACCCCGCCGCCGAGGCGGGTCAGGCCCAGCGCGCCAGGCCGGCCGGGGGACGCCCGCGGGGACCAGAGGCGGCTGGCGCTAGGCCGCGGTCGGGGCCGATGACCCCTGGGCTCCGCGCCCCACCGGGACGCGCTGCCCGGGCCCCCGCGCGCGGGACAAGTGCAGTGACAAAGCCCCAGGGCCAGGCCGGGCGCTGGCCGGCGGGAAGCAGGACCAGGCACCTTCCAGAGCGGCGGCGGCCCAAACCCCAGGAAGCCGGGCGCGCCAGCCAGGCCCTGCGCCCAGCTCCGCGCGGAGTCTGCCGGCCGGCTCAGCTGCTGGCACCCGGCGCCTGTGACCCGCCCGGAGCTGGGCGGTCTGACGCCGAGCCCCGGGCCCCGCAAGTTTCCAGTTCCCGCTGCTGGGGGTACCCCGGCCCGGGGCGGGCAATCAGCGGCGGCAGGCGCCGGGTTATTTACGGAGAAAGGAGCCGGGCACCGAGGGAGACCCGTTCCCCTCCTTGGGCTCCGGGGGCAACGGCAGCTGCAAACGCACAGACCCACGACAGTCTTGTTTTAAATGAGGCCCGACTCCAGCGGACCTGCACCCCCACCCACGACACCTGGGGCGCAGAATCACACAGAGCAGATCTGCGTCCGTGGAGCCACCTCTCCACATCTGCAAATCCAAAAGTGAAATTAAACCTCCACCAACCTCCTCCTCCCTTTCTACCTCCTCCTCCTGCTCCTGCTCCAGGCAGCCTCAGCAGCTCCACTGCCAGTAGCAACAGCAGCAGAACCTGCTTCCCCTAAATTCAGATTTTCCATATCGTGCCGACTGTTTCTCCAAACATCGGTATTAATATTTATGAATCCCGTCATTTTCCGTCTGCAAAACATCGTGTCAAAGCATCAGGACACGCATACACACACAGCTCCTCCAGTCCCCATAAACATGCCCTCGAGAGAAACACGCACAGTCACAACTATTATTTGAAAAATGTTACCTCTCAGTGTGCTTTTTCAACGCTACCAATACAATTCCGCAAGGTATAAGTGTTGCTAGGGTGTGTGAAATGGAAATGAAAGCCCGTCAGTAGAATAATCGCAGGAGCAAAACTAAAAGTTACTCCCCGGCTTGCCTGAGAACAGTCCAGATCGAAAGCAAAACAAGGAGAGGAAACTGCGAAGCGCTGAGCCTGGAAATCCCCCCACCCCCCGCCCTCCTCCGGCCTCGCTCCCTCCCTCCCTCCGCCCTCCTCTCTCCGCCCTTCCTCCACGGTGTTTGTTTCAAGCTTGTGCAACTGGGAGGTGGAGGCCAAGGGGGGGCGCGAGCGGCCGGGCCGTAGGGTGCGGAAGTTCGCCGCCGCCGTTCATTGGCAGGCAGCGCCGCTTTCATCATTTCTCGGAAAAGTCAATTTCATTTTCACTTCCCCACGTCTAGGCAGCGGGAGCAACAAGCGGCCGCGCGTGAGTTTGTAGCTCGCACACAGGGGCGCTCAGTCACCTCCCCGGCTCTCTGAAGGGGACTGGAGGTGGCACCGGCAGTCGTTCCGTGGTCAGCTAGTGGTGGTAGGAGAGAAAGGGAGGGTCCTGTCTCTCTATCCAAAGGGACACCAGGAGGTGGACGAGAAGGTCGCTTCCCCTCCAAGGGAAGCCAGGGCTCCTAGCCAGTTCGTGGTTAGGTGTTGTTTGCAGCCGCTGTAGGTTCAGAAAGAAAAAAGTCTCACTTCGGTGCAATGCCCGCTGCAAAGAAATGAGAGGAACAATCAGCTGAAAACTAGCATGACTTGGGCCAAGACCTTAGTAGATAGCTTATCTGGGGCTGAGAGTGGGAGGGATCCGTCTGACAGGCGCTGACACCACCTGGAATTCTGTCTGGGAGCTAGGATGGTAAGAGGCCTCCCCTGCCTCATAGCAGCACTCCTGGGCCACCTTGCCAGGAGTTCCAACGCTGCAGGTGAAAGGCTGTTTTTACTGAAAACTGTTGAGCTGGGCTGGACTTGATGGAGATTGTATATTGTAGAACTTCCAACCAAGTTCAGATCTGGCCTCCGTAACTTACTCGCCTGGAATCCTTGCCTCAGTTTCCCATGCTGTACAATAGAGAGAAATGAGGGAATCCAAGAATGTCCCAGGTACAGTTAACTAGTACCTGTCACTTGGGACCTCCCCATTTTGGTCACATAAGTTATATCTGTTTCTTCCCGACTTATGATTTAATCAGCCTACCACCAGTCTTCTCTACCTACCAAAGAAAGTCCCTTCTTAGGACACCGTAGCTATCAATATGTAAAAACATCCTAAAAATAACTTGCACGATATCTCCTTGTCACCGTATTCACTGTATAATTCCACCACCTGGAAAACAGAAAGCATCCAGGTATGGCAAGGAAATCGCTGAATGCATAGGACTATGCCTTGTGGCTGTGGCCTCCGATTTGTTACTCATTCGACAACACCACTACATAATGCTGCTCTCATATTACATATATTAGTAACTATCTGTAAATTATAGAATGGCTTCACCTGCCCAGGGACCCAAGTTAAAAACTCAGTAGTTTTTAACCATTTTTTTTTTTTCTATACCAACCAGGTAGAAGGAAGAGCTACAGGGTGTGACTTTGAACTGCTTGCTCCTTGCACGCATAGGCTTCTGATCTCACTTGGGCAGCCTCCATGCGCAGTTCCCAAGAACGAATAATGAGGAGTAGTTGGACAGCAGATGCCGTCCTTGGGTCTATGACAAGCAGCTGCCTCAGTGGTGTACTTTCAAGGGAGCCAGACAGGGCTGTGCTCACAAACCTCCACCCTGTGTCCTAATTACCTATTACCACACCTAAAGTTATTCCTGGAAACTGATGTGGGATGCAGAAAGCCTCGAGACTGCTGGGCTGCTGAGGCTTGACTTCCCAGTACCCATTCTTTCACTACAACCGCGTGAAGAGTAGATGTGTCTGATGAAAGCCCAATCACTTGGCCTTGTTTCAGGAAAAGGCGCTGTCTTAATTATGGTCTTTGACAAGCAAGTTTTCCACAATTTTTTTTTCCAGTCATGTTTGATGTTTTCTTTCCAAAAGTACACATTTAGTCAGGTCCTATTGACCTGCTGATGCTACAAACAAGCATTTCTGACCATGGCCCATCCTCAGGTCCCTGCTGTCAGTCAGGTATTGCAGTTCCCAGAAACCTGCCTCCTTCCTGTCTAATACCTTGGACTACAGTGGCTACACTGCTACCAAAGTTAAGTTGAAAATAAATGGAAGCTAAAGCCCAGTGCAGGATTCTTCTTTGCACCTCAGAAAGCTCTCTTTAGCTTTCTGAATGGAGGCCTTACTATTTGACAAAACACATACAGTTCGTTATAATCGCCTATAGACTAGTTTGCAGCTTTGTCCCCTGCCACTGTGCCTACCCTGTAAGGCCCGCATCTCTCCCATGCCAAACCAGCTGCCTTCCTTTTGAAAAACAGTGGAGACAGATCCACCGCCTTTATCTCTTGTTTCCCCTTAGCATGGGACCCAGCACGTAGGCACTCAGTCCTCGTGAGTTAATGATTATTTGCTCTTTTTGTCAGGTTCTCATAAAGTGTTTCAGACCTTATCAGAGCATTTACTTTACATTTTAATAATTTTTAATATGAACGTAACTGATATTTTATTTTGCAGCAGTCAAAAAATGTAAGAAAGCTGAAAGAAAAGGATAAGCCACCTGAAACCTCACCTTTTGATTTTGGTATGCATTTCCTACCAGTCATTTTTCTAAAGGGTCATTTGCAAATGTCATCTATTCAGTCTCTCTTTCAGCATCCTTTAATAATGCTGATTGTGCTTTTCGTTCCCGTAAATGCTTATGTGACATCCTTCTGTCCTATTCTATTTCTTGGCTGGCTCCTCTTCTGCTGCCAGCCCCCTAAATTATGGTGTTCAAAGCATTCTCTCCCCAACCCTCTTATTTTCTCATTCTCCATGTTTTCTCTTTGGGTGCTTTCATCCACGCCCAAAGCTTCAATAACAGTACAGATGGCCCCCAACTTATGATCATTCTACTTAGAATTTCTCCACTATACAGTGGTGCAAAAGCAATATGCATTCAGTACAAGTCATACTTAAAATTGTGAGTGTTGATCTTTTCCCTGCAATATGCAGTTGGATACTCTGTGAACTCTAGGTGCTGGGCAGTGGCAGTGAGCCAGAGCTCACAGCCACACACACAATCACAAGGAGAACCAGCCAGTACCCTACGGTGTGCCAGTTGCTAAGCTCTAATACACTACAGGTAAGGTACATCAAATGCATTTTCATCATACAATATTTTCAGCTTATTCTGAAGATATAACCTCATCTTAAGTAGAGGAACACAGATGTTTGATGACCTGTAACTTCTAAGTTCTGGTACATTACTTCCTAGACATTCTTCAGATGCAAAAAATTCTATGTACAAAACTAAATTCATAACATCTTTCCACACAAGCTACTATTTGTTACTTCACTGATTAGCCAGGAAACTGAGAGGCATCATAGACCCTCCCTGGGGTTTCTTGAGACATGAGTATTGCTTCCAACTTTTCATGCCCCCAAACTCATAAAATGAATAGATTTCATTCTTATGCCTTTGGTGACATATCACTGAGGATCAAAGATGTAAAAATGAATCCAAACATCCACATGGTATTAATGGTATTAATACACACAATTAAGGAATATTGCTTTGCTGTTCGGTGAGATGTGTACAGTCATACATCTCTGTGGAAAATGAACCAATGGAGCCAAATGTAATCTTTTTGGAAGCCTATGGAAAAAAGGAACATTTGCCTCTCAAAGATGTCTGACCAAAGTTTTAGCCTAATATAGAAACTTGTTGGAACAGTCTTGTATAGGAAAACCAGAATTCTCGTGGGGTAGCGTGATACACTTCGCCTATGGAATGGAACATCCTATGATATCTACCTTGATGCTTTAGGATTAATTTCTTTTCAGGAGAAATGATTGAGGACAGTGATTATTTCAACAGGACAATGATAGTTTTCTCCACAAGCAGACCTTAACTGAAGTAATTTAAAGATAAATTACAAAGTGGATCCCTAAAATTGGCTTTTATTTTTCTAATAAATGAGAATGTATTAATAAAATAATTATTCAAGTAGCAAACGTATGCTGAGTACCCAGGAAGCCTTCTCAGTCTGTGAGACTTGAACAGAAGTGAACAAAATCAATGAAAAACACTGACCCCCACGAAGTTCTTACAGTCCAGTTTATTGACATGTTAATTTCTACTGTAGCAGCCTCGTGGTGGCATGGACATCATCTCCAGTCATCATCATAGCCTTTAGAACTGTAGACTAAAGTTAAGAATGTGTAATATGATGGAATATGGCAGTGGAAGCATTTACAGCTGGTATTAAATCTGGAGGTCCTCAGTCTCTCAGCTGTCAGTCAGTTCTCTCCGCTGTGTCACTGGTACCTCTTCCGTCCTGGCCACTGAGTCTTGCCTTTATGTTGCTAGAATTCAGAGGGCTGTGAAATCATGGTAAATGCAGATTCCACACTTGCAAGAATTGTTGACCAATACAAAGCCATAGATAATGGCCCTGCATTGCAAAGAACATTATTGTGAAGTCTAAACTAAATAAAAATGAAGCCAAGTTAATTTCCAGTTCAGGGAGTAGGATGCGAAAAAGTTGAAAAAGTTTTCATCAAAGTTCAAGGAACACTAGCACCAAGATGGAGAAATTCTTTGGGTGTTTGCCTGTTACATCACACAGTGATTCCTTCTATTTTACTGGAAATTCTAAAGTGAAGTTCATTTTGTTGCAATTACTCGCTGATGATCATGAGTGTAAATTGAGTAATATATTGCCCAAACATAATAATAAATATTCATTTTGTCCTGTTCAGATCAAAGAAAGGAAAAATACACTTGCAAACATGACCAGGATTGTGATTTCTGTGTATACACATACATATATACAAGTGTGCGATCATTTTTCTTTTCCAAAGAAAGACTTTCAACTTTGAAAACTGTACTTTGTTTTTCAGTATAACTTCCTAAGTAGCTATGAAACACTCACTTTCTCTCTGGTGATAAACCATGAAACATTGCTTTTAAACTTTAAAAATGAATGGAGAATAAAGTTTCTACAAACAAACTCCAATAAATATTATAACCTTCAAAAAAATGAATGGAGAAAGTATCTATAACTTGCTCTTAACTGCTCTAGAAGGACTATAATAACTTTAGGAACTAAAGTTACAAGTTTCAAATTGGTTACCTAAATTCAGCAAACCACTTGATTCACTGGGCAATAGTAGATTTGAATTTTGTTCTATAACTTACACGTTTTTAAGTGAATGTTGAGACCTTAAATAGGTCCTTCGCCAGTTTCATAGCAGTTTGAATGATAAATATATCCTCATTCTAGTTGAAAAAGTTTGGGAATTTGCCAATCAGAAAGGCTGAAGAGTAACATAAAATAAAGGAGTAAGAGAATTGTTGATTGTTCTCGCTTCCTATATGCGAGAGACGGTTCACATGTACAACTCCTGGCACTGCCTCCATTACCTTTGATACAGGTCTATTCACGAGTTCCCACGGAGCCCTCTGAGTACCATCCTGAGAGCCCCAGAGAAGGCAGCAGAACCAGACAAGGCCTCTGCTGTCCTGCCACCCATGCCCAGTGAGGGAGAGAGAGAGCAAGAAACATACAGAGAATAAAGCAGTTCCTGATTTGAAGGGTGCTCTGCAAGAAATAAACAAGAGCTTCGACATAGAATATTGTGCCATGGAGGTAGTCACGGACACTTCCTCCATGGAAATGATTTCAGCTGAGACCTGAGGGAACAAAGTACCACAGGCTTTGTTGCTTAAATGACAGGAATTTCTGTCCATATTATGAAGGCTAAAAGTCAGCGAACAAAGTATCCACAGAGTGGGCTCTAGCTGTAGTAGGGGAGAATGTGTTTCATACCTCTTGGCTTCTGATGGTTTGCCAGATGCTTGGCTTTCTCGTGGGCATCTAAATGCACCATTAGATCTTTTGCCTTGATGTTTACAGAGTGCTGATCTGTATTTGTGTGTGATTCCAGCCCCCCTTTAAGGATGCAAGCAGTATTGGTTGCCTTGGCATAGGCGCCACCTCCCTCCAGCATGTTGTTACCTTAACTAGTTGCATCTATAATAACCCCTCCGCTTTTTTTTTTTTTTTTTTTNCAAATAAGCTCACATTCTGAGGTACTGGAAGTTAGGACTTGATGAATTTGTGACAGAGGAAGACAGCTTCTTAATAGCCCAGTATGGAGACCAGTTGTGAAGTAAGTGTCAAAGCAGAGGAAAGTGGGGACAGATGTCCTAAGAGGAAAAAGGGTCCAGCATGGTCTGGGACTGACAGAGAGGGGTGTGACTCTGGAGTCCAGTGGAAGGGTAGGAAGGGCTGGAATGTAGTGGGCAAGAGGGCAGAGGCCAGCTCAAGGAGTCTGACTTCTCTTCTACCGGCTGTGGGCAGATTCTAAAAGGTTCTAAAGGTGATTTCTTAGGAATTTGAAACTGTTCTTTTAGTGAGAAGCTGCAGTCCATTACAGATGAGTTTGCCAGGAACACAGTGTTATTTATACTTAGTCTTTGTTATTCTGTTTTTGAATTCCTAAGTCAAAATATTTTTTCATTTTCAACTTTTGCTCTGATTTTCATCTCCACAAAATCAGTGACATTAATGGCTCCCCTCTCTGAATAACAATCACCTTTCTGTGTAAAAAAAGAGATACAGTGCTCAGAGTGGCAGCACATATGCTGGAACTGGAACAATGCAGAGAAGATCAGCATGGCCCCTGCACGAGGATGACACAAGGATGTCACAGGATGGCAGCAGTTCATGAAGCAGTCCGTGTTTTTCGGACATGGTATGATGCAGGATCCTTCCCAAATGAGACTCCACAATGGACTTGTTGACTTGCACAGTGAGATTGCTAAGCAGATTACTTCCATCTGTGTTGAGATGGGCAGGAAGGTAGAAGCCACCACTGCAGATGCCTAAGGCAAGTTTTTAATAAATTGATTGCCAGTTCTTTATCTTTTTTTTTTTTTTTTTTTTTTTCTGGTTTTGGCTTTGGTTTTTGGTACCAGGGATCAAACTCAGGACCCTGCGCTTGCCAGGTAGGAACTTATGCTGCTGAGCTATCTCCCCAGCTCTGATTGTCAGTTATTTAAAAAGAGATATATTCAACTGTTGATTCCAGACACACACTATTTTCCTCAAACCCATCTGGAGTGAACAGTGACCGCAAAATCAACATCTGTTCCAAAGTTGAGATTGTTTTAAGTGTGTTTTATTTTGCAGCGTGGGGGACTGAGCCAGGTCCTCCCTGTGGTAGGCAGGTGCTGCGCTCACAGCCTCCCTCACCTTTTTGACTTCCAAAAGTCTTGGAATTTTTTTCATCAGAAATTCCTAGGGCCAGGGAGATGGGTCAATAGAATAAGCACTTGCCTGGCAAGCGCAAGGGGCTGACTACAATCCCTGGTTCCAAAAAAAAAAAAAAAAAAAACATGTATAAAAAACTGAAGGAGGGAAGAAGCCCTGTAGGTTCAGCAGGACAGGCTGTGCAAGCAGCAGAGCTGAGCGAGTCTGCTGCCTGAGCCAGGCAGGGCCAGCTGTGTCAGGGACCCCAGCTTTATGGGTCCATCATCAATGCCACTGTGTTCACATTGTCTCTGTTTTTCTTCATTTCACTTCCTATCTTGATTAAAAAAATTTTTTTTTGCCTTTTCAAATGTAGAAGCAGTAAATTGTGGCCATTTGTTTCACAACATAGGCAGCTGATGTCATGCTTTTGTGACAGTCTATGGCAAACTTTTCTTTCCTGATTGAGAAATTAGAACATTATCTCTAGGCCTTTCATCTCTCACAATGCTTCTTTTTAACTTGCCGTATATATACTTTGTGGATATTTTTATTATTAGCTTAAGTGTAATAGAGGGAAATATTTACATTATGCATTGAGGGTAAAAGGAAAGTTCAGTTTTAGGTGTTCAGTAGAAACTCCACAAAGATGATCATACATGAAGTTGAAGCACATTAGGACCTTAATCGTTGTTGCCTTTGACTGATGGTACTACAAGTAGCTTTTGTTTTTGTCTTGAAAAGTTATTATTTTGAGAGTGGATTTTTATTTTGTCGCAAAATTTTAGATGACTTTTATAGGTGATTTCAGAAATTTACTGTCTGATATTCTTTATGGTTTTCATATATAAATTACTTGTAACTTTTAGCTCTTTATATTTCCATAGTGCTTCAAAAACGAAAGCACTGAAGTTTGCATCCAAGGTATCTTAAACTATAGTCTGTCAAGAATTTTTAAATCTGATTATCTTCAGGTGACATAGATGGTCTCCTACAAATGCTATGTTCTTTCTCCTAGTCTTTTATCAAAATATTTACTTTTCAAAAGGATTTGTTTTTACCTTAGCAAGACAAATATTGTCTCTTCAGAGGAACGTATAACGTATTTTAACAAACTTTGGAATTCAGTGCTCCTGAAAAATAAAAATAATTTATAAATCTTTTTTTTTAAATGTATTTAGTACAGGGTCTACAAGGTCTCACTACATAGTTTGGAGTTGTAGTGACTCTCTCACTTTCCGCCTCCCAAGAGCTGGGATTATAGGTGTGTGACACCACACCCAGTCTGAATTGCAGTCTCAGCAAGCCCTGGGGGTGGGGCTGGCAGAAGTGGGGATCAAACCCCAGCCGCTGAGCTCTGCCTAAGCAGGTGCTTTAGCTGGCTGAGCTATCTGGCCAGCCCTTATAAATCTTTGGTTTTTTTTTTTTTAATTTTAATGAGCAGAACATATTTATTGAGGGAAAGAAAGCTCCTGGAGAGAGAGGGACAGGAGGGGGGTCCTGAGCAGGTTGTCCCCCTATAAATCATTTTTAAATTTAAAAAGTATGTTTGTTTGGAATATGCCATTTGAAAAAATTAAGAATTCAAAGAAATCAATATAAATTAATTTTTAATTGTAAATTTCATTTAGCTGCAAAGTCTACTTACTACATTCTTAGCTGTGAATTCAAATTTTTAGATTTCAAACATGAATGAGAACTCTAAGAAAAACAAAATTTTAAGTTAAATTAGTTCTTCTGGCTTTCTTTCAGGCACTTTTATATTTACTCATCATACTGTCTATTTTACTTGCTTGATTTCCACATATAACCAGATTGTCAGAATAAGAAA
>NDGN011464468.1:9888-20497 GCA_002564285.1 Tympanoctomys barrerae
AAAAAAAAAAAAAAAAAAAAAAACACCTCCACAAGACAGCTTCTTTCCCAGAAAAGCACATCCAAACAAACATTTCTTCCTTTCTCCATCTTCTTCTGATTTCAGGTCAACAGAAACACCTCAATATACAAAAGAAAGATAGATCACTTTCAGCAGTTTCACCTCTAAGTTCCTATGAGAAACAAAATGTGTAACTTCGTCGGTAAGCCTGTTAGAAACACGATTGTCTCAAGTCTGGCATCTTTGCCCCACCAGGAACCGCTCCTCCCCACTCCACTTCCATTATAATTAGGCCCTTGAAGGACTCATGCTTGAAAGGGGAGCTCATCCACCCTCCACATTTGCCATTGTACATAGTCATGAAAATAATTTGGAGACCATTCCTCGGCAGCCCGACCTCATCTGACCCTAATGTTGCTTCACTCCTGCCAGCCCACTCCACTCAGGGGCCCGAGGGAAACGTTCATGGGTGAGGTCCCAAGGTGGAAGAAGACGTGTGTGCAAGACATCAGCAACAGCAGCAGGCAGCACGGAGCAGAGAGCAGAGTGCAAGAGCGGCCTGCGTCTTTATGGTATAATTCTTATACAGGTTGTTATCTCATGTTTACATTCCTACAGAGTGCTGTGACCAATGCATGTGTGTTTACCTGTGCTAAGTCAGGTTACATAACTGCATCCAACTGGATGCCTGCACTAGACAAGCAGGATCACATCTTCAGGTGTCCTTAGACACCCTTGAGCTTCTCGGCAATCTGTGGTTTCCTACCACATCCACTTCTAGCTGCAGCCCCCTCCTCTCCTGTGCCTGGATGCTACTCCTGAGCCCAATCTGTGCAACTGACATTCTCAGTCTCTTGAGGACCTGGATCTTGCGTGCTATTCCTGGATTTCCCCCAGAAATGCAGTGCTGACCATGTAAGATCACGGGCCCTAGACTGTAACGACACACATTGTAGAGCTTTCGGTGATACAAACAGCCCATGGAGGCATACACAGCACAGGCTCACTCCCACCGGCCTCCACTCTCTAGCTTGGAAGGGACCGCTATGAAATGAATGTCCCCACCGCAGCTCATGTTGAAGGGTGAGCTCCACTGTGGTGGTTGAGCTCATTCACAGTGAGCTGTAATTCTTATGTCTTGCTGCAGGGCGGCATGCACCACCTGTGGTTCAAGCCAGCAAGAACATGTTAAAAGAGTGGGAAATTATTCATGTTAAATGAGACCACAATTATAGGGCTTAGAGCCAATAGGCCTATGCTTTGCAGGGGAAGGGGCAGGCACCTGAGCTAAGACACGCAGTCTGTTCCCATCAGGGCCTGCGCTGCCTGAGGACTCTGCAATCCCCACCAAGGACCCCACTGGTGGGGCGGCCCAATCTTTAACTTCATGGCCTTTGGAACTTTGAGTCAAATAAACATTTATTCTTTATAAATTATTCAATCTGTGGAGTTCAGTCAAGGTTACAGAAAACAGGGACCTCCAGCAAAGCCTGCCTGTGGCTTTCAAATGCTAGTTTGGATCAACATTCTCTGTGGACACAGCCCATGCCCAGAAAGTCCACTGCAGTCTGCCCTGGGTGGAACTCTGCATCTCCGCATGACTTCTGGGCTTGTGGCTGGATTCTGATGCTCATGAAGTTGCCTGTCTATCTGGCTCTTCAGTAGACAAGCCTAATCTTCCCATGGCTCACATCTGGAGTGCCAGAGCTGAACTCCCAAGTACTAGAACTCAGCTGTTCTGAGTGTACAGTTTGTGTGCTTTCTACCCTACCCATATCTTTAATTCTGACTCATACTAGAATCAGAAGCCTTAAAAAAATGAACAGCTACAATCTTTATCTCAGACCAACCCCATCAGAAATGTTGGAGTTTCCCATTTTTGTAACATGATAATTTTCATAATTTTTATAGTATTTCTCTTTGACTTAGGTTCCTCTCTCAGGCACTTTTTAGCTAACTTACAAATGGTTTTTGAAGCCATACACCAAATCCCTATCTCTTTTCAGTGTCTGGCAAGGTCTATTCACTCAGGACTTCCAAGAATGCTTCCTTTTTAAAACTTATTTATTTTGTGGTACTGGGGATTGAATCTGAACCTTTGCACTGACCTACATCCCTGGCCCCCTTTTAGTTTTTGAAACAGGATGTCACTAAGTCGATATGCTTGCCAAGCTGAGTTGCAAGAATGTTTCTTGGCCCACTTTCTTCTCTACCTGGTTAGTGCTAGTGATTTCAGAATCCACTGAGAACACGCATGACTTTTTTTCTGGGATATCCTCAAAGTGAAGCAAGTATTTACTTTTCATCCTTTAGAGAGCAAAACACAATAAGGACCTGCTCTGTGTACCTTTGGCCCCAGTCCTCTTCCAATATACTTGGCAAAGAGCTACACTACTGAAATCCAGAGCACTGTGAAGCTCAGAACAAAGAAAAGGGCTACCAAATGAGGCACAGAGCTACAGCTATCCTTGCTCCCCAGGGGGGAAACAGCTGACTTTATCCCCTCTCACAGCCTGATCTCTACCAGGCCAACTTTCCACTCACATGTCTGGAAACAGAGGTTTGAATCCCTGGCTGTGCCTTAGCTGCCTCAGAATGTTGACCTGGGGTTAGAAAAGGCCAAGAATGCAGTTTCTCTGGTCCCACCCTACTGTTGTTCTGCCCAAAGCCTGGTCCCACCTCTCCTTTATTTCCAATCTGAACTTGTAACAACCTTGAAGGAAGAGTAAGGGTCACAAGAGCCACACGGGGAGCTGGCACAAAGAGAACTGCACTCCAACCAAAACAAGAGTGAAGCATATCATCTGAACCACCCAGAAAACCCTAACAAGTCACAGCGTTGTGAAACAGACTCAGCCTGACAATCCACTGGTTCCTCACTGCAAAGCTGGACTGTTTGCGAATCCACTAGGTGTTAAAAACAATTAAAAAATTAAAAAGAAAAGTTACACCTGAGTTCATTCCCAGTGACCATGATTTAAGTGGTTAAGGGCTCAGTTTGGTCATGAGGACATTTTTAAGACTTCTCCAGAGATATAATGTTCCTATCCAGGGCTGAGAAGCATTGAAACAAATACTGGAAAAACAGGCCAAAGGAGAGTGGAAGAGAATTCAAACAAATTTATACTGGGAATAAAATGAAAAAGGTGAAATAGGGAAAGGCTCATAGTCTGCAGCATGGAGAAGGGAAGCAATGAACAGAGACCAGGCTGGTGGTAAGCACCCAGGAGGCTGGGTCTAAGCGAGGCAGGAGGCTATGAAACAAAGAAGGGAAACAATGGAGAACAGATTTTTTTTTTTTCAGAACAGATTCTGATAGCAGAGAAGGAAAACAATAGTATTTGCTGACAATTTATGTGCCAGGCTAACTGTGCCACAGGGAGACAAGAAAAGAAGATGGGGCTATAGTCTGAATCAGAAGGTCTCCCAGAGGCCAAGGTGCTAGAGGTGAGGTTTGCGGTTGTGGGGCGAGGTGGTGTAGAGCCTTGAGGAGATGGAGCTATGCTCCTGGAGGGGACTGTGGGGCCCACCCCCTTCCTCTTTCTCATCTCATTTCTTTGGAGAAAGGGCTTCTTTCTCTAGCCTTCTGCCATGATGTTCTACCCTAGGTCCAAAGTAATGAAGCCAAATAGCCATGAACTGAAAGCCCCAGAACCATGAGCCCAAATAAACCTTTCCTATGTATATGTGGATTATCTTGGGTATTTGTTACAGTAATGAAAAACTAATACGAGGAGGAAGGCAGGCAAAGTCCCTAGACACAGACAACACAGACAAGGGATTTCCATAGCAAAAGCTGAAACAATCGAGTAAACACCTGTAATTTGTCTCAAAGATCTCAGTCAATAGCACTTTGAAATCAATTTAAATAAAGTCTCAATGAGGGCAATAAACTCAGGTTTTCATTAAGCCTGATTTGGTCTTTTTCTTGGCTTATGCAATTAGTCTCTAGCACCTTGAAGACATTCTTCCTTGAAGTGTGCTAGGAAACAGACCAGCTTGGAGAGCAAAGAGGGCTCCCTGGCCCAAGACGAATTGCTTCTTCAGAGATGGTGAAAGGAGTGGCTGTTTTAAAAAGCCCCGAGTTAACTGAGGCACCCTCTTATGGCTTGTGTGTATTTGTTTCATGAAGTCAAGGGGTGACTTCTAGAGTTTATAATTAACTCATGATCCAATGCTGGGATTATGAGAGTGAGTGCTACACCCACCCAGGGTCAGATAATCTGAATACAAATGTGAGGAGGGGAAAGAGGCTTGCTAGCTGGTGGAGCCGCTGCCCCTCCCTTTGCTCTTCCTTGTTTTCACTACCATGAACTGCTGCTCTCTGCCATGGGCCACTCTGCCTTGCAGCCAGCCAAGTGTGGGCTGAAACCTCCACTAACTGTGAGCTAAATAAATCTTTCCTTCTTTAAGGTTGGATGTCACTTTTTGGGAGGTTTTGTTTTTTGTTTATGTATTTGGTACAGGGTCTCACTACACAGCTCCAACTCATAGTGATCCTCCTGTTTTCAGCCTCCCCACCACTGGGATTACAGGCATGCACCACCACACCCAGACTCGGTGGCCAGCTCAGTGTGCCCGGGGCAGGGCTGGCATGGCATGTGGTGCCAGGGATCGAACCCTGGTCCCTGCACTTGCCAAAGCAAGTGCTTAGTCTGTGAGCTATCTTGCCAGCCCCTGATGTTGTGCATTTTGTCCCTGCAAGGAGATAAGAGTAACAAGAAACACTCTAAGAATGAACTTATAGCTCCACTGTTTTCCTTCTCTGAAAACAAAGAAGGGGCTTCCAAGGGAGCCCAAGAGCATNGTTACAGTTAAAGTTTCCTTAGCATTTTCATTCGAAGCCTGCTTTCATGGTTTACACTCTGCAGTAAAACTGGAGCTGCTGTGCTGCCCCAGAGTCTCAGCAGGAGAGAAACCAAAGGAACGGGCTCTGATCACAACAGCATGTCACGCATTGTGACACTGACCCATGATGCGGAGCATTCTCCCAGCATGAGGATTAGTTCATAAACATGTAATGAGTCACCAGGCCTTAAGAAAGGGATTGGAACCCATACTATGCAGGAGGTGCACTTGAGCAAGTTGGCTGGGGTAGAGATGCAGTTTTCCAACCAGGAGCCTAGTAATAACCCTGTTCTGGGGGACTGAGGTCTGCAGCCTCATGGAAACACAGGGGACACTTGTCCAACCTGAAAGACCCACACGCAGGCCCTATAGACTTGGGTGTGAATTAGCTGGATAGATATGTGCTAGAGTGCTGCCACCCACCTGGCTGGTCCCAATACCATTCAGATAAAAAAAAGTAAAAAGCCAGTTCACCTCTGAATACCCATGGCCACCATCACTAATACAACCTCCACTCTGGTGGGCAGTGTGCCAAGTATTTCAAGTGTTTTCCAAATGTTCCCCTGTTAAATTCTCAGATCAACCTAAGAGGGAAGCACCCCGAAGCTCACTGAGGAAGTGGCACATCTGGACTTACTGGTGAACCTTCTATGATGCCAGTCATTGGAGACCCTGCAGTTGGTTCCCATTTCCTGCCTGGTTTACACCACATGGCAGGAAAGGAAAGAAAGAGCAAGAGGCCAGGTAGAGGGGTACATACCAGGGATCCGGAACCACCAGCTGCAAAAGGCCCCAACCTCCTGGAGTGGGGGCGGCACTTCTCCCAGAACAGGCTCAAGGCAGTGGAGGAAGGGACAGTTTAACATCACAAAGAGAACAAGCCAAGCTCTATCCCCACACCTGGGAGCTAGCCTCATTGACCAAGAAGAAGGTGATTTCTATATTCTAAAACCAGCCCTTGAGGCAGATAGGGCAAGGGTAGCCTAGGCCACACTGTGCCAATTTATAATTCCTGGTCCCCAGTAGTGAGTGAAACCTCACCTGACATGCTGACTGCAGAATCTACTTCTCTGTCCTACCTTTAAAACCTCAGTCCTCTCTCCCCTCCCTGTTTCACTCCCTTTACAGCAAAGGTGAAAACTAACGCTTTTATAGATTATTCAGGACCTAAAATACTCTATAGCCAGAGGCAAAAGTATTTGAATTGGTTTGGATAGAAGGGAGCAGAGAGATTTAAATTATCTGAATAACTGTTTCAATTCACTATGATTAAATATTTAGCGAACATTTACTATGTGCCAATTTCTATGCCCAGAGGAGTAGTAAAGAACTTCTAGAAGGGACCAAGGAAAATCAGTTCTATGCTGCTGTAGGATCCCTTGACATACCTGTTCTAAAAATTTTACTATTTAGGAGGCAATATACACATAGATATATACACAGTCATGTATGTACAAACACATGCACCCACGGAACAGCAGTCAATAGAAGACTCTTTTGGAACTTAGGGATAATTTCAGCCTAAAGGGACCTGGGAGATCATCAAATCCAACATTTCTATTTTATAAACTGTGTCAAACCGTCCCAGAGTACTGGAAAGACGACAGGGTCCCCTAACCCCAGCTCCCACCCCTGATTACAAGCAGTCTGAGGACAGCATGGTGAGTATAGAGTGTCCCCACTGATGTGGCAGAAAATGACAGGGGTCCATCTCCTGACCTCCAGCTGTCATTTCATTTTTATAAGAATTGACCCAGAGAGTATCTGTGAATCTATGACTGAGGAGTTTGTGAACATTTAGACCTCCCCTCGGGGTGACCGGAGGAAATGCCAAGGAGGCAGGGAGGAAAGGAGGGAGGGACTTCTGGATAATGCTAAGGGCCTAGAAAGGGCCTTCTGGATCAAGGATAGAAGCTCTGACCCAAAGAACCCGACACTGTACACGCCCACCTTCCGGCTCCACAAGACCCTAGGACTTGGGGCTCAAGTATATCTGGGTCTGCTTCCTGTGCCTCTACTTTGCTGGTCCTGAAGGCCCGTGCTAGCCCCCAACTGCCTCTTACATTTCTTCCCACACATCCAAACACAGGTCCTGGGCCCCCAGTCCAAAGCTGTCTCTTCCCTGACCATCGTAGTTCATGGTGACCCATCCAGCTACTCATTCAGGTCAAAAATTCAGATAATTCCTCGTGTGATAAATAATTTAGCTGGTTTTTATGTCTCCAACTCCTGGGAGTTGACTGACAAGACTTTGGGATTTCTAAAGATATAAAAATGTCTTTGTTTTTAATATTGGGCCCCTCAAACCATACGTGAGAACTTGGTTAATGAAGGGGCAGACAGTGGGCCCCTAGACAACTTTTACTTAAAAGGTAATTCAGGGTGAGTCTGATCACATGTGACAGGTTGGCCATGTGAGTAGAGGGCTGGGAGCTTGAGTCAGACTGAACCTGGGATGGAGGGACTCGGTCCCATGGCAGTGATTTCAACTGACCAAACCGATGTAATAAAACCCCAGCAAGCACTCCAGCCAGTGGTACTCTGGAAGCTTCCCTGGCAGTATTCTGAGGATCATTATCATTGCCAGGAGGGCAAGGTGATTCTACGGACAGAAGCTTTGCGTTTGGACGTCTTGGTCATCAACACGCACAACTCTTCTAATCTGTATACTTTTGCTGTAACAGAAATACAATCATCAGCAAGTTCCACAAGTTTTTTTTTTTTTAAAGCAAATCACCAAACCTCATTGTAGTCATGGAAACCCCCAAATTTGTAGCCAGAAGCTGGCCCTGCAGGTCCTCAAGTCTGTAGCTGGCATGGGACAGCAGGATGGCCATGTGGTCCCCTTCCTTCCCCCCCCCCATCATATGGGTCCCACTTTGCAGTAGCTTCAGGACCTGATCGCTTGCCTCCAGCTCCATTGCTTCTACCCGAGCGCCCAGGCGACGGGAATTTTTGCATTTGCTTTCTAACCTCCCTCGCTGCTCTCACTCCTGCCCCTGAATCTCCACTTCTGTAAACACAGCATGTGGAGTGAACTTTGTAAGGCATCAATGAGACCGGATGATGCCCCTCTTCAGTTCATACCCTCCAGGGGCTGCGGAGGGAGCATCCTACTCTGAGAAAGACATCACGTCTTTCCTCTGACCATTCAAGATCTGGTTCCCTACCACTACTACCGCTTTTCTCTAGCTTCCCTGATTCTGCCACAACACACCAGCCTTGCTTAGCATGTCCTATCCCAGGGCTTTTCCGCCTCCCTCGGGATCGACCTGGATCTTTCCCCAGAAGCCCGCATGGCTCACCTATCACCACCTTTAGTTCTTTTCTCAAATGTCCCCCGCCCAGTGAACCCTTGCTGTTCATGCTCTTTATAATTTCAGTTCCATGCTCTGCGTTTATCTTCAGCACTAATTGCCACTTGGCATGTTTTATATGTATAGTGTTGACTTCCTTAGCCCCCTCCCCCACCAACTAGACAATAAACCCCATGATGATAGAGATTTTTATTTTTCTCATGATGTGTAGAATATTACTTGGCATTTAATAACCCCTTAACAAATATTTATTGCAAATATAAATATAAATGTATGAGTTCCTGTTGACCAAGTAAGTGAGCGAGTACAATTTAGGCTCTCATTCATTGTTGGTGGAAATGTGAAATGGCACTAGCACTTTAGAAGGCAGCTTGACTACAAACCAATTACAGACTAGTGATATATGCATCATATGACCCAGAAATCCCACTCCTGGCCATTTACCCCAGTAAACTGCAATCTAGGCTCACACAAAATCTTATAAATTTGTTAGCAGTTCTAGTCATGATTTTATCAAACTGCGAACAGCCAAGACTTCCTCTGGTATGGCATGCGAATCTGGGGTGCATGCCTGGGGTGCTGATCTGTAGATACGAACACTGAGGTCCTCAGAATGGATGTGTCTCTTACTCTGCATTCCCATTCTGTATTTTCAAACTGGTGCGTGAATCTGTCTACCTCGGTGTGTCCGGAGGACTGGCAGGAGGCCCTCCTGGAAAGAGCCACGCGCTCTCCCGCTCATCATGCTGACCATACGGCCAGGCCAGTACGTGCGCTCAGGTGCCAACGGTAAAACAAGTTTCATTTCCTACACTTTTTTCATCTTCTCTGGCAGTTTCTTAACGTAGTGGCCCTGAAGTATCAACACAATGCACTTATATAATTTTAAATCAATGATTAGTAGGCCGCAGTGAGTCCCAAGCCCTGCTGGTCCTTTTCCCAGTCTGCCCTTGGGGAGTGGTGTCTGAGCACCTGCCTAAGGGGACACTGCTGGTCCTGCATTCTGGGCCTGGGGTTTTCCTCCAAGGGCCCAGCCATCAGCCATGTATGTGCAACACCGGTACCTTCAACCTCACTGGTCCTGTTTTCTCCTTGTGTCTAAACCTTTCCTTCTTATTCTTATTCCTTAGATTCCTCTTCTTAATCTAATAATGAGTGAGATTAACCTAGGAGGGAGAAAATGCTAGCTATGAATGAAACCCACAGAGTAGCCAATAGGGTTTGTTTAAACTTCACCTTTCAGCATTTTTGCCTGGGCTTGATGTTCCTAAATAGCTGCAATTCCTTGCTTAGTTTTGACCAAATTCTATGCTGAGTCACAAGATAAATAATAAATTCAGTGTGCAATTTAGTTGTATTATATGAAAAAGAGGGGGGAGCATCTGAATTCATACAAAGGCATATCTGTGGTTCTAATGAATTTTAAACACAGCTAGCACATGCATAATGATCTCTGAAAAATAAAATTAAGGTACATCCATCCCCTTCTGCCACATATCAAATGGCACATATACTGTGCTTTCTCTACCTTACTCTACCCTTAATAAAACAAATACTCTATGATGTCAAGCTGCCCCGTGTCCCACAGCAGTAGGCAGTAAAGGAAGACATTCCTTCAAGTTAAATTCAACTTTAATTTTTACATGGCTCACACTTAGAACAATTGAATAGTTGCTTTTATTTGGGAAATGCTGATAGTTTGAGCTNATATATATATATATATATATATATATATATATCCAAATAGGAATTCATTAAGGCTCTTCAAATCAAAAAAGCTAAAGAAAAGCCCCACAAGCCAGCTGCCTCCAGAAACAGAGGCCACTTCTCAAGGCCTTTCCAGCACACACAGCCACGACTCTTTGATGTGCTTGAGTATGCAAGCGATCTCAGCTTGGGATAAGACCTCGGAGCTGGAACTCCGAGAGGAGCACAGCGCCTATTAGTTCAAATGAAATTAGCTTAAAGGATATGAAAATTTTATCAGATACATAAAATTAATTGAAATTACATCTCTGCCTAGAAGATATGCACATGGAAAAAATGATCCACTACAATGTGACAATTAAAGTCTCATTATGTATCCCATCCCCAGTGATCTGTGGGAGACTTGAAGGGGGTAGAAAGGGAGCTAAGCCTCTTGGAAGAAGCAGCTAATGTGGAGGAAACATGGTTGCCAGGTAACTGCTTAGTAACCAAGGAGGCAGAGGGGCAGTGGGGAACACTTGCCAGAGAGCCCGCCTCCAGCAGTTGCTACAGACACAAGCCCCATGATTGCTAGCTGAATCCACTAACCCTGTGGTCACTGGAAAGTTCAAAGGTGCTTGGTCATTTAATTTGACCTCTACAACCCAAAATGAATAATCTGATCGATTTAAAAAATTAATTAGGGGCTGGTGAGATGGCTCAGTGGTCTAAAGCACCTACTTAGAACAAGCTTAGCA
>NDGN011464471.1:0-15485 GCA_002564285.1 Tympanoctomys barrerae
ACATGTTCCCTTTTCGTGCCCTTCCCTTGCCTGTCTGACCAGGACCTCTTTAGGGCTGGGGACTGAGTGTGAAAGCTTGGGTTTGCTTGTTTCTGTTTGACCCACTAAATGCCTACCAGAGTTCCAGTGTTACAGCAGACATTCAGATGTAGAGGTGAGTGAGAAATGAATGAATGCATAAAGGTTATAGAAGGTCTAACCTAGTAACCAATGCATCACAGTGACATACTACGTGGGCTGGGGTCAGCGGTTCAGTGTCCCCAGGCAGAGGGAACAAGAACACTATTTCATGTCATAGTAAGTAGAGCATGTCAGAACTGTAGGATAATCTGTCTTTTCAACCAAAAAATGCCTTTTTAATACAGAATTTTTAAAGCTGCCCATCAGAAAGGTGACCCTCCAGATAAGTAACAAGAAAACAGGGACAGAGTTGTCAAGGTGGCAGTGCCAGAGTTCTGGGCATGAGAAGAACCGATGGCCCCTGCCAGGTCCTCACCAACACAGAGTATGTCTGGCAGGCAGCTGCACTCCATGCACAGAGCACCCGTGTGGCCAGGCCTGCTGGAGCAGGAAGCTCACACGAGGCCACAGAAGTGCAGGAGCCCTGGCGGGGCCTGCAGCGGTCTCTGGGCTTGCACATGGGGAGCTGAGCACTGTTTGTGGTTGGCCAGCCTGAGGAAGCGTTGATGCTGCTGGTAGAAGTCTGGCTTTTAGCCGTCTACTACATGTACTGTATCATGTTGTTCTTACAGTAGTTGCAGAGCACCGAAAGTGCCAAGCCCAGGGCACGTGGGAGCACACAGAGCTGAAGGTAGGATGGGCCGCAGGACACGGATGTGCTCCCTGCTCATGGAAACACCCCTGATCTCAGAGCCTCAGTTTCCCTCTATACACTCCTCAGAAAATCAAATGAGGTGATGTGTGTGGAAGCTCTTTGTAAAGGAGGCCTTGGCATTATGATAATCCTGAAGTTTCAGCATCCACGGAGCAGAGTCTGAACATCTGCCAGCAATCAGACATATACAGGAAAATATCTGACATCTGTGGGCTCTGGTACCTAGCCAGGCTTTCCCGGCTTTGACACTAATGACATGTGGGGTCACGTGATTCCCGATTATGGGGAGCAGCTCCATGGACTGTCAGCTGCCAGTGCGTCCTGGTATTGACCATTCAATGGCAGCGGCAGCTACCTCTGTGCACGTCCCCACCATCATAAAGATGTCTGCAATGTTGACAAATGTCCTTTGGGGGACAAATCTCTCCTCAGCTGATCAGCATGTATCTAAGTATTCACTTATATGCCCGCTTTTGCTAATAATTTTGCCTATCCACTTAAACCTCACAGTAAATCCATGAATTAGTGTACATCGGCAGCACTGTCCCACCTTGTGAGTGACACCAGGTTTTAGAGGGCTTCATTAAGTAGCCAGGTTCATGCAGAAGACTTGTCTCTGTCCCTCAGACTTGAAAGCCATGACACAGATTCTGCCCCTCTCTATCAGGAGGCAAGCGTGGCTTGGGTGGTTCTGTGTTAGGTACCGTGTTAGCTGGCAGGCCCCTCAAGGACAAATACATCTCTCTGGTGGGTAACAGAAAGACTTAACTCATATTCTGACCTTTCTCCCATCATGAGACTTTGGTTCATTGGGCTTTGGATATTTTTTACCACTGACCTTTAAACATGTTTGATCTTTTGAACTCCAGAAATTTTGGAGTTTCAGAATCATTGGACTCAAGTCCTCCCTCACTTGCAAAGCCCATCTTTGCCCACTGCAGATGGTTCATGGCTATGTAACATGTGGTCTCCGACTGTACAATACGTGGCTGGGAAGGGCTCCTCTCCCCTGCAGTGCTGTCCTACAGTGAGGAAATGAATGCTGTGGAGCACAGAGCCGCTGTCCCTGACCACAGAGAGCTCTCATTTCTTGTCTGTGATGTAGCTGCATAGGGCCATCGTGGCCGACGCGGCAGCTGAGGAGAGAGGCCTGCACACCAAGGCCTTGCCACACTAGTAGGGGAGTTGTGCCAACACTCAGCCTATCCACAAGGGCCAGCTGCAGCCTCCACTGGACTGTCCTCCCACTGTGTGCTCACTTGTGTGAGACATGGGCCAAACCAAGGACTGGCAGAGGATAAAAGGACCATGTGTCCAGTGTCGTGCCTTGAGGGTGAGATTAGAGGATTGTAGCAGCTTTTAGCTATCAGGATGATGTTCCTCTTCCGAAGGCTGTCACCCCACTTCCACCTCATCCTCCTGGGGCACAGATGCAGGAGGCCCTGCCCATCTCCCCACAGCCTCTGAGCACATTTACTCCGAAAGCACAACGTTTGCCTTATCCATCTGGCACAGCTTCCTCGTCCACTCCTTCTGCATCTTCCTCCAGACATCTCCTCTGTCCTTTCATCCGACCTACAAAGTGCTCAGCCGGAGGGGCGGGGGACTGTGTTCTGGAACGGCATCTGTCAGGAGCACACAATGACTCTGCCTGCAGGCGACATGCAGATCCACATCTGGCAATGGGAAGAGAAACTCAGTGAGGAGAGGAAACGCAAATAGCCATGCCCTGTGGAGAAAAGGGAGACTGGAGCACAGGCTGAGACGCTGCTGCGTGAGCCAGGCAGAGACTTTACGAGCCTCCATGGGGACAGCACGGCTCCACACTTCGGGAGGTGCTCTTGTGTGGGAAGAAAAGAGCTCCCCAGCGAGGTGGGCTCCCGGAGCCAGGCCTCTCCGCGTCAATGCCGCTCTGTTGACCAGCCATGGCCTATTTCTCTTGCATGATGGGGACTGAATCTTAATGACCTGTGCACGCTGCTCCTTCCACGGCACCCCTCTTAGGAAGCTTGCAAAGTGGCTGGACACGCTGTCCGAGGCAGTGACTGGCCCTCCTGAGCTGCTCAGGCGTCTTCAGGAAGGGGGCTCCTGCGTGTGACCTTCCCCTCTGCGTGGCCCACCCTCATCTCTCACCTCAGAGACACCAGTTCAACTTAGCAGTCTCTGTAAGCACAGAGGGAAGGGGTGGGAACAAATATTGATTCAAGGAATTAGACCCACAAAAAAGAGAAGAGTCCTCTTTCAGCTAGCCAAATAGGGCATCCTCTAAATGAATCTGCCAGCAGAACAAGGTAAATCTTATAGCCAGTCAAGAAGGACAATGGCCTGGGCCTTTGTCATGCCAGAGAGGAAGTAGCTTTCTTTCCTTGGTCATCCGCTGCTCAGTGAACTTGAGTAAGAGGTGGCAAGAAGTGGCTGAGTGCTGGGCGGAACCTGACCAGGCTGCCAGCTGATGCTAATGAAATCATCTCCAGGGTTCTCACAACCGGAGCACACTGCCAAAACCATTCCCCTCCATGCTGTGAAGTTGGCGACATGTGTCTTTCCAGGCCCTGTGCAGGACATATGGCACTGTCTTCCCGCCCCCAAGGAGAGCTCGCTTTCTGTGGAGACCCAGGTATGCCACGGGAGAGAAAAAGCATTCACAGAACAAATGCGGGTGGAAAACTTCCTTTAGTCAGATGTAGGCCTTGGAGACAGACACCCCAGCAGCTAGGACGTGCTGTGTGCCTGATGCTGTTCCAAGGCTTGGAGGACACCCATTAAGAGTATGAATGAGGGAGGGCAGTATTCATTTTATTAACTCATTTTTTCCCATAAGAAAAGTGAGGTAAATGATTAAGTAATTTGCCCAAAGTTACGCAAGCTAGCAAATGGCAGAGCTAGAAGGAGGACTTGACCTCTTGGGACCAGAACCTCAAGAATGGAGCAAAGCAAGAAACGTGGGATGGGCCACAGAGGCCACGCTCCAGGTCATGTTGGAGCGGAGAAGCTGAGTGAGCCAAATGAGGCATCGATGACCCTGGACCAGACACACCCTGGGCACTTTGCAGGGCTCCTCTGTTGCTCCTCACAGAAGCCCCAACAGGCAAATATCAACATCTTCTCTTCTCAGAAAGAGAGGTGCAAGCTCACGTGGAGGCAAACCGCACCAGGTGCCTGGCTTCTCTGTGGCCGAGTAAGGGCTGCGTGCCCGATTCTGAAATGCATGTTTTATCCACCAACAGAATTGTAATACCTGAAGATGCTGTCCTCATCCTAACCTGATTTGTAAGCTCACGGGTGTGGATATGTCCTGGTGAGGACGGGCAGAATGAGGAAGGCAGTTTGACAAAAATGAGGGATGAGGTGGCCTTACTTAATAAAGGAGGCCGAGGTGCGTGCAGCCACTCCAGGACACCTGGTGAGCGAAGGCACAGAAGTGGGAGCCCGAGCCTTGCCAATGGTGCCTTGTGGCAGTTATGTGCCCAGAGGGGGGCATGGGGAGAAGGGGCTGGAGCACCTGGCTGGGGCAAGTCTTGAGAAGCCTCACATTCCCTGCTGAGTGGTGCTGAGCGTAAATCACAGGAGCCCCAAACAGAGGAGGGACGTCTCACTGCACCGAGATGCTCCAGGAAAGGTCTCACCTAACTCGTACGAGAACCTCCATGTGTGAGGTATGGAGCTAGGAGCTCTGGTTAAAATAAACAGCTCTGCCTTCCACTTAAAGTGAAATCTCTGAAATTAGTATGCACCTGTTTTCTGGACTTTGAGCAGCGCTGCCCCAAGCAGGCCTCTGCCGTGGTTTCCGGGCTGGTGTTCCTGCCTTAGGGCCACCAGCTGGAGCGCCGACTTTCATTTCATAGTCTGTGGATCTAGGAGGACTGAAGCCTGGAACGAAAATTTGTATCAGCCTCTCAGCAGCCTTTGGAAGGTGCTTCTCAAAAGAAGAAGAAAAAAAATGTCTGCGTGTTTTATTCCTCTTTGCCTCTCGTGAAAAAGGGAAACAAAATGAAGCTAGTGTGGGGAGTGTTTCCTGTAAGCAGTGGATTCTCGGGGTGCATCGTGCAGACCAAGTGTAAGACATGTCACTGAGAGCCCTGAGGGGCTTGAACACAGCTGTGGGCACAGCCCGGAGGCCTCAGTGTGTGAATCTGAAAGCGACACAGAAATGAGCCTGCATCAGAATAATAACGGTGATGCCTGGGAAGCCGCTGGCATGGAAAGGGCCTGAGCAAGGGCCCAGCTCGAATTAGGTACTTGTCCTCACTGCCAGCCGTCCCGCCTCACACTGCTAAAGTTAGGATGCAATTGGAAGGACATTGTGCTGCTCAAGGAGTAAGGAAGGCACTCGGCAGGCACAGCTGACCTGAACAACACCCCAGAGAGCAGAACCAAGCAAAGAAATAGCAGTTCCTTCGTCCCTGGACATGTCAGCCATACGGGCTTGTAAGATTAAAGAAATGTCCTTTTACTAACAATCAACAATGTCAGCCACATATCAATGACTAAAAGTAATCAAAACAATCGATGAAGAAAAACTTACATTTTTATGTCATGGAACAGGAGCCAAAAATATCCAATAAACATGTTTTTAAAGAATATAAAATAATGACAGAAAAAAAAGCTTTAACAATGACACAAAATTTCACTAAACAAAGTGATAGGAATTCAATAATAGTTGCTGGGTTGTATGATGTTATCTTCAAGTTAGTTGTTCAGGTTACCAAATATAAACATGCAAGATTGATTTAAAGAAAAAAAAACAGTAATAAAAAAGTTGTAAGAAATTCAAACTAGGGGCCAGGGAGATGGCTCAGTGGAATAAGTGCTTGCTTGGCAAGCGCAAGGGTGTGATTCAATCTCCAGTTCCCCCCCTCCCCCCCCCCGCCAAAAAAAAAAAGAAAAGAAAGAAAAAACAAGAAATTCAAATTAATAATAAAAAAATTAAGCATTAACTGCTCCTTTCAAGAGAGCAGCAGAAATTGGCAACAATTATCCAAACTATTCTATATATACACCTAAACATATATTTTTTTCTTCTTTCATTTTCCTTTTCCTCATCCCAGTTTTTCCATTCTAGTAAACAAATTCTTTCCCTTTCACAGTATCTGTTGTATCTTTCAGGTTTCAACTACTCTTTCAGGTTCTCATACTAGTGAGACAATACGATGCTTGCACATGTGGATCTGATTTATTTCACTTACCAATATAGTCTCTAGTTGCATTCATTTATCTACAAAAGCCTCAAATTTTATCCTTTTTATAGCTGAATAATACTCTGTGTGTAAAACTACCCTATCTTTTTTATCCATTCCTCAGTTGATGGGCATTTGGATTGTTTACCAGATTTACCTACGATAAATTACGCTGCTATAAACATGGATGCTCATACATTGATGTAGTAAGAGGACTTCGGTTCTTTTGGGAAAATATCTAGGAGGGGAATAGCTGCCTTGAATGGGCCCTCCAACCCTAGCTTTTGGTGGAATGTCCACACTGATTGCCATAGTAGCCATGCCAGTATGCACGTCCACCAACAGTAGAGAAAGAATCCTTCTTCCCCAGAGCCTCTCCAGCATTTGTTATTGGCTTCTTGATGATTGTCATTGTTTCTGACATAAGATTGTACCTCAGTGTTAATTTGCAACTCTTCAGTGACCAGTGATGTTGAACATTTTTTCATATATTTATTTGCCATTTGTATGTCTTCATTTGTCAAGTATAGATTCACCTCAGATGCACATTTTTGGATAGGGTAGGTCTTTGAATTTTGAAGGCCTGATTTTTTTTTAAATTCTTTATATGTTCTAGATAGGGGTCCTTTGTCTGAAGATAGCCCAATATCATTTATTCCTAATTTGTGGGTTTTCTTTTTAGTCTGTTGGTGATTTCTTTTGACGTGCAGAAACTTTTCAAAGAGATGAGATCCCAATTGTTGATTCTTTGATGTATTTCCTGTACAGTGTGATTTTTGTTGAACTCTCTACTTACCCCTATATCCTTAAGGTTTATACCTACTTTCTCACCCAGAATATTAAGGGTTTCAGTTTTAATATTTAAGTATTTCATCCATTATGACTGTAGTTTAGTTCATGGTGATAAGCATGGGTTTATTTTAAGCATTTACATGTGAAAAATCACTTTGTCCAGCAACATTTATTAAAGAGGCTGTCTTCCAGTGAACATGTTTGGACACTTTGATTGGGTGGCTAAGTGTGTTTGTAGTTGTATCTGCATCTTCTAATCTGTTCCATTGATCCTAGGGTCTGTTTTGTTGTCAGTACCATGCTGATTTTATCACAGTAGGTTGGTAGTATAATTTCAAGTCAGGGATTATGTTGCCTCCTGCCTTGCCTTTGTTGCCAGGATTGATTTTGCTATTTTAGGTCCCTTCTGGCTCCACATGAATCTTAGGAATGTTGTCTCTAGTTCTTTGAGATATACTAATGGTACTTTAATTGGGAGTGCATTGAATCTGTATAACAATGTTAGGGATAAGACTGTTTTCACATTGTTGGTTCTTCCTATCCAGGAGCAAGAAATATCTTTCCATTTTCTGAAATCATTTTCAATCTCTTCTTTGAGAGCACTATAATTTTCACTGTATAAATATTTTACTTCCTTTGTGAGATTGATGCCTAAGTATTTCATTTTTGGGGGTGCTATTGTGAAAGGTGTGATTTATGTAATTTCCCCTCGGTGTATTTATTGTTTGTGTATAGAAATTCTGTTGATTTTTGAGTGCTGACTTTGTACCCTGCTATGCTACAAGATTTAGTTATTACATCTATAAGTGTCTTAGCAGAGGTATTGGGTCTTCAATGTTCAATATCATGTCATCTGCAGATAATGATAATTTCACTTTTTCTTTTCCAATAATTTTTCCTTTTATTTCTTTATGTTGTCTAATTGTTCTGGCTAATGTTTCCAAAACTATATTGAACAGAAGTGGTGACAGTGAGCATCCTTGTCTTGTTCCTGATTTTAAAGTGAAGGCTTTCAATTTTTGTCTTTTTAGTATGATGTTGGCTGTTGGATTGCCATAGATTTTATCAGGATGAGGTACAGACAATCTATTTTGATTTTCTGTAGGGTTTTTATCATGAATGAGTGTTAGACTTCATCAAAAGCTTTTTTGCATCTATTAAGATGATCATGTGATTTTTATCGTTGGCTCTGTGAATGTCGTATATTACATTAATGGATTTGCATATATTAAATCATCTCTGCATTCCTGGAATGAATCCCATACACTCATGACATATAATGTTCTTGATGATTTGCTACACTCTGTTTGCCAGTATCTTATTGAGAAGTTTTGCATCTATGTTCATTAGGGAGATTGGCCTGTAGTTCTCTTTTTTTAATTGGGTCCTTCTTTGGTTTTGATATCAGAGTAATACTTACCTCCCTGAATGAGGTTGGGAGAATTGCTTCCCTTTCAATTTCAATGAAGAGTTTGAGAAGAGTTGGCATAGGTCCTGTCTAAATTTCTTGTAGAATTTAGTTGTGCATCTTTCAGGAACTGGGATTATTGTTGTTGGCAGGTTTTTTATTACACTTTCAATTTCAATGGCCAATATTGGGTTATTCAGAATTTTTATGTCTTCTTTATTCGGCTTTGATAGTTCATATGTATTTAAGAATCTGTCCATTTCTTCTCTATTTTCCTTTCTTTGAGAGCAAAGATTTTGGAAATAGGTATTGGAGATCTTCTGAATTTCTACACAGTCTGTAGTGATTCCGTTCTTTTCATTCTTCAGTGCATGAGTTGAGTTTTTCTTTCCTTTTTTAATAAGTTAACTAAAGGTTTATCAATTTTATTTATTCTTTTAGAGAACTAACTCTTCAACTCATTAATCCTTTGTGTTTTCATCATCTCCATTGCATTTATTTCTGTTCTGCTCTTTATAATTTTTTTACTTCTTTGGGGTCTGGGCTTGACTCGCTCTTTTTTTTCTAGGAGTTTTAAGTACAGCACAAAATTGTTTATTTGGGCTCATTCTGTTTTCCTGATATGAAAATTCATTGCTATAAATTTCCCTTTTAAGACAGCTTTTATTGCGTCCCATAGATTTTAGTAAGTTGCATCTGCTTTTTCATTAGAGTGTAAATATTGTTTAATTTCTTCTTTAATTTCATCTGTGACTCATTGATGGTGCACAAGGGCATGGTTTAGCTTCCATTTTTTATAGAATATTTTCTGCTTCTTTTTTCCATAATTTCTAGTTTCATTGCACTATGGTCAGAAAGTATGCATGGGATAATTTTTATTCCTTTGCATTTACTTAAGCATGTTCTATGGACTAGCACAGGATCTATTTTGGAGAACATCCCATGTGCAGCTGAGAAGAATGTTTATTCTGATGCTATTGGATGGAACACTCTGTAATTGTCTACTGAGCCCATTTCTTCACAAGTTTGGCTTAGTTCTGTAATTTCTTTTCTTATTTCTTGCATAGTTTATCTATCCATTTGTATCAATGGGGTATTAAAGTCCCCCAATACAATTATGTTATTGCTCATTAGATTTTTCATATCTGTTACACTCTGTCTTACATAGTTGGGTGCTCCTACATTGGGTATATATGTATTTATAATTGTTATCTCTTCCTCTTCCTCTTGCATGTTTCTCCTAACGAGTATGTAGTGACCGTCTTATCTCTTTTAATCATGCTTGGTTTGAAATTGATGTAGTCAGCAACCAGTATACCTATCCCCACTTTTTCTCTGGGTTCCTATCACATGGAGTACTGTTTTCTATCCTTTGATGTTCATTCTATTAATGTGATTTGAGTTAAATGTGTTTCTGGTATGCAGCATATTGTTGGATTTTGTTTCTCGATCCACTCTGCCTATCTGCTTCTTTTGATTGGTAAATTGAAGCTGTTTATGTTGATAGTTACAATTAATATGTGCTGGCTTATCTCATCATGTTGTTTTCCTACTGTAGGATCCCTAATTTTCCCCTTTGCTTAATTACTTGCTCTGCTTGCTGATTCTCTCCTGTTGTTTTTGAAGTTGTTGTTGTCTTTGTCTCTTTCTAAAATGTCTGTCAGTACTCTTTGTAGGGTTGGTTTGGTTGTCATGAATTTCTTCAGTTGTTCTCGCCATGGGAGTATCTAATCTCACTATTAAATTTGATAGATAGTTTTGCAGAGTAGATCAATCTGGGTTAGAAGTTGTTTTCTTTCAGGACCTAAAATAACCCACTCCAAGCCCTTCTTGATTTGATGGTCTGTGTTGAGAAATCCGCCTTGATTCTGATGGGCCTTCCATCACAGGCAATTTGTTTCTTCTCTCTAACAGCTTTTACTATTCTGTTCTTTTGCTCTATTTCTGGGATCTTGATTATTGTGTGTCTGGGTGAAGATTTATTTTGATTATGGCTAATTGGAGTTTTATATGCATCAATTAACTGTATAACAGATTCTTTTCCCATACTTGGGAAATCTGCTACTACTTCTGCAAACACTCTTTTTATGTCATTTGTATTAAACCAGCTGTTTCATTGATACCTGTTAATCTTATATTATTTTTCTTTGCATCATCTTGCAGTTGGTGTATTGTTATTTCCTGGTTCCTCGTTATTTTTGAGAGATCTTTCCTTTTGTGTTCACTAGCTGCAGTGCTATCTTCAAGGTCTGAAATTCTATCTTCTGTTTCGTTCAATCTGTTTTGCCAGCTTTTAGTGGAATTCTTAATGGCTTAGATGTCTGTTTGAATCTGCTTCATGCATTCTAGTTCTTTCCTAAATTATTCATTCAATATTTACATCATTTTCCTATTTCTTTCTATTTTTTAATCTAAGTCTTCCTTAGATACATTGAACAATTCTTTCATTATTTTTGTCATTTCCTTTTTTACCTGAGACTTTATTTCTGATCCAATTGCCTCCATAGCCTGATGGAGTTGTTCCTATACTTCTGTTGCTATCATTTTAGACATTACAGGTGCTGACTTCCAAGTTCTTCTATGACTTTGTCTCCTGGACTTGTTTCAGGTGGGCTAAAGGTCTGGGCTTGCCTTTTGTTCCTTCCTTTTGTCATTTTGCAAAATCTCCAATATTCTCCCTGACTCTGCAGAGATGGCAGGTGGGCAGGTGTGGGTGAGCAAAGCTCTCTGGAGAGCAGGAGGATAGGGCAGCCTCACCAAATCTGCTGCTGTGTGGGGTTCAATGTGGCTTTCACCTCACTGAAAGAAGGGGCAAGCCACAGTTCAAGGAGGATCCAGTGGTGCTGAGTGTAGGCCAAAGTTCTGCAAGGCTCTCTCAGTGGGGAGTCTGTGCAGGATAGGGCGCCCACAGGTACCTGTTTTAGTCAGGTCTTCCTGGTGGTCATCAGAGTGAGGATGGGTGGCTGGGTTCAGCAGAATTCCAGCAGCATGCCTTGGGGGATGGGGCTAGCCTACCAGGCCTTTCCAGCAGTCTTCAGGGGGAGGATGGGCACTGAGATTGACACTGTGGTGGAATCTGTGAGAACAGTACCAAGTGGACAATATTTGCATTGGAAAATTTGGGTACTACTTTGCAGGATATGAAGACATGGAAACTTCAATGCTATATTGACAGTGGAGTAACCCTAATTTGAAAAACAATCTAGTATTGTATTTCTATACCTATGACCCATCCACTTCTAATATGTGCCCTAGAAAAATTTACAAATGTGCATGTACACACACGTACTCACGTATGTACATATGTACACACACATACACACACACACCAAGAAACAAATATAAGTACTATCATGATCATGGTATAATTTTTTCAAATAAAAAGGAAAGCTTAAAACAACTGATATCAACAGGAGAACAAAGTATACTAAATTAGCAAATGGATCAAAAGCAAAAAAATGGGGGTCTCAGGAGATAGCTCAGTTGAATAAGCACTTGCCTGGCAAGCTTGAAGTCCTCAGTTCAATCCCCAATACCAAAAAAAAAATGACCATCATGCAGCTTTTAAAAAATTTTGAAATATAGCTATTTAATTATTTATCTAATTAAATAAGTTGTACAAATTCATGGTTAAACAAAATTTGTACATTTGTTTAATAATCTGTTGATAAAATTGCTTAATAATTTATAAGTCAATTATTATTAATATTTGTTAATTTACAAATCTGTGTAAGATATAACCAACACTATTATAAGCTTCAAGATAAATAAAATATTATTTAAGGTTATATACAAAGGTGATGCTCTAAAATAGTTTTAAATCAAAAAGAATAAAGTATCATTATCATTAAGGATAACTTGGGAGGAACATACAATTTAACCATATTGGAAACATTTGAATCTCTTAGTTCAACCATATAACCACCTACAGGCCTTTTTAAAGTATCCAATGTTATGTAACAAAAATTTCAAGAAAAAGTAAGTTCTTAAACAGCATGGTATAAAATGATCTCAAATTTCTTTTTTGTTGCTGTTTTCTATTTGGTTACATGTTAGTTTTGTTTTCTGCAACAAGGTCTTGCTGTGTGCTTCAGGCTGGCCTTGCACTCCCTACGTGCCCAGGCTGCTCAAACGCCTGGTGACATTCCTGCCTCTACCTCTTCAGCTCTGGGACTCCAGGCATGTGTCACCACCAACTGACTCAGTGGAGTGGACCCTTTGCTTGCAAACTCAGTTCATTCACCAGGGCTGATTGTGACTCAAATTGGTTGTAAGTAAAACTGTTTTTCCCAAAATGCAGTCCAAAGCATCCTTTAATTAACCTTTTCATGATTAAGAAAAAAAAAAAAAAAGACGTGTGTAATGTATGTAATTTTCCCGAAACACCAATAATTTTCATAGTGCATTCACCAGAAACTTACAAAACGTGCCTACGTTACCAGAAACAGCAATTTCATAGGGTGCTCACCTTCAAGCCGACATCCCTGGCTTGCGGGAAGGGAGGTGAACTGGAAGGTGGCCACAGTTGTAAGGAGGCCCCTTCCACAGGGACACCAGGAATCTGGCTCCCTGGTGTCTTTTCTGCCCTTGGGAGCCGGTAGCCCAGCCCTGCTTTTGGCTCCCTAGGTCTCGCCCTTCTCAGATCTATAAGTGGCTCAAAAGCTGTCTGTCACTGTTTTTATTTAAGGCTGCTCTCTAGTTCTTTCGGTGTGACATTGCCTTGAGCAAGTGAGTGCAAGGACGGCTTTCCTCTGTCTGGATGGGGCCTCTCCACAAATGTCTGTAGCTCTGTCCACTTTTTCAGGATTTCCTTTATTTCAGAAGAAGAGCTTTGCTATACTGATTGCTATACCGTCCTCCTCCTGGGAAAGCTCCTCAGCTTCCGCTCCCTGCCACTCAGCTGGAAGCTTTTCAAGCTCCTCCATAGGCAGTTCCGCTGAGTGTCTCTCTGCCACTTCCTCCACACCACCACCATCTATTTGCAAGCCTATGGACTCTGCTATAGTGACCATGTTGTCAACCAGTGGATCAACTGAAGGCTCAGGCTCCTCTACACAGCCTCCAAGTCTATCTCTTATATAATATCAGGCCACGCTTTCTTCCAAGCAGGTCTGCATCCTTAGAGAGACACTGGTCCAAGATTTCTCAATTAATCCCATACAGGAAAGGATTTTGTAATGTTACTTCCAAAACTCTTTAAGGATAAAAATCTGTATCTGAGACCATCTGCAAGCACTTCAGGAACAGTTCTGTGGTTTATAGTTTCTTTTGGGGGAGTGGGATACTGGGGATTGAATTTAGGACCATGCACTTGCCAGGCAAATGCTTATGCCACTGAGCTATATCCCCAGCTCCCTTAGCTTCTTAATGTTAGCTATAGCATGCTGGTTCATAGGCCACAGTGTAGGAGGTGTATTAGGTGGGAGGAGCTTGACTGAGAGCAAGGGGGATTCTTCAGCCAATTCTTCTTCCAAATCTTGTGGGTGAGCAAAAGCACTATCCATGATGAGGAGAACCTTGAGTGGCAAACCTTTGTCCCCTAGATATTTCCTAACAGTAGGACAGAAAGCCTCCCTGATCCACTCAAGAAAAGTGCTTTTGTTATCCAGGCTTTTGGTCAGATCTCCACAGACCCTGAGCCTATTATCCGTGGTTTATGTTTATGTTTTCTGAACACTCTAGGGCTATCAGAGTGATAAAGCAAGATTACCTGGAGGTCAGTACTCACAGTGGAACTTGGTAGTAAGGTGACCCTTCCTTCATGGGCTTGGGCCTGCATTTCCTTCTCTCTCAGGCATTTTCTTACAGAAAAGGCCATTTTTAACACAGTAAAAACTCAATGAAAGCAAAAGTCATTTCTCTGTCATTGTTTTAAAGTGGTGTATGCAGTTTTCAGGGGGCCTTTTACTAACTCTGGCTGCTTCTTCAGGCCTACTTACACTGTGAACCCCACATCTCACCTTAAAATTGTGAAGCTACCCTTTACTGACATGAAGTGTTTCACCCTGATCATTCACTGATGGATTATCCTTTGTGAGACTGGCATTTTAGCCCTACCTTTTTCACAAGGGATAGGCTCTCATAGGCTGTAACCTGCTGGCTGCCTTTCACTGATCCATACTAATAGCACTCTTTCTACCTCACGTAATGCTACTAATTGTGATTTATTCATTTGGGTAACACCTTCGGCAACACTAGCTTCCTTATACAAATAGATCACACAAATGCCATATCCATGCTTATCCACAATTTCCTCCCCCCTTTTTTATTGTGATTTCTTTCTTTACTTTCACTTCCTTAGTTTCTTTTCTAGCTTTTTGGGAACATTTTGATAGTAGTAATTGTAGCAGTTATATAAAGCATTGATCATAATCACACCCACAAACACAACTGGGCTTCAATTACTGCTTGTATATATGTTTACATATACTTTGTTGGCATCACAAGTGTTTGTTTACAACTGTATACACATCTGGCATTTAAGTCATAACAAGACTTTGGCCATATATTCAACTGAAAATTCCATTCATATCTCAAGATTTTTATGTGTGAGGCTGGTAGCAAGTTGAGGGTCCACTGTACTAAAACAAAAATACACGAATGTGTATAAGATATTGTAAGCATAATGGCAGTTATATATTAAAATATACAAATAAAGATAACTGAAACTTTTTAAAATTATTATTCTTTAGTTACTTATTTCATGGAGTTGAATTTACCGTTCAGTTGTTGGTGAGTTCCTTGAGTTGAACTTTGGCAAGTATCCCTGAGAAATAACATGCTTCTAACCTTTTGATAATTCTCTAAATGTGTTGTTCAGTTCTAATTTTTCCCAATTTGCCTCATCTATTAGAAAAAGTAAGTTTATAAAATATATGTGATAAAATGTGTTAGGACCTTCATGCTAAACAAAGAACTGATAATGTTTTCTCAGTGTTTGAAAAACAGAACTAAGTGGCTACCCTGCACTGGCAGGACCTACTAGTTCCAGCCCAGGCGCAGCGTGGGTGAGACCCTCTTCCTCCCTCTTGGGAAGCCCCCGCCACTCTGCAGCACCTCCCCCACTCCGCCCACCCAGTAGGAATTTCTGCCACATTTGGGAACCCCCAGACCCAGTCCTAGCCCAGGCCCGGAGAGTGTCTGGGAGAGCTTCCCGCTACCCTGTGCCGGTGGGACCTACTGGTGCTAGCCCAGGTGCAGCATGGGTGACACCCTTGTTATGGTTTGTGTCTAGTTGTCCCCCCAAAGCCTCATGCAGTCATGGGGTGGGGAC
>NDGN011464489.1:0-10462 GCA_002564285.1 Tympanoctomys barrerae
GGCCCTGACCAGGAACTCTCCACCGCTGCTGGCCAGCATCCCGGCCTGTTCGTGTCCCCGTCTCTCAGGCTCCTTCCTAGGTGTGTTCCTGAAAAGAAGCCCTGCTGGGTCTCATCCCCTTGGGAGACACAAACTTGTAACACCACGGAAAATACCAGTGACTTTTCAGATGGTACTAGAGAGTATTCAAATTAAGGCGCTCAAAGAGAAGAGCCCAAATCCAACAGCCTCAGGGACTCGTGGAAAACATGGATTCAGCACATGCACACAGGAGGGGAGGACAGAAAACGCTGAAGCAGTAACGACTAAGCATTTTCCAAATGCTCTGAAAGCTATAACCTTCAGTTTATGACACTCAGAAATCACATGCAAGGGGAAGACAGGTACCTGAGCACATCACAATTGAAGCCTGTAACCCTGCTGGTAAAACTCCAGAGAAGACCCACACAGCAGCAGAGAGAGGAGGCTCCAAGGGCCCAAGGACCCCTGAGAGGAGCAGCGGCAGAGCTCCCCGCAGGAGCAGGGGTGCCGAGGGCGGCAGGGCTCGCGTGGGAGGAGAAACTGCGGACCACATCCTCTGCCAAACCAAGGTGCCCAGCACAGTAATGCTGCATAAGTACTTACATTTTTTTCATACAAATATGAGCTAACAGAAGTCACTGAATGGGAAAAACAAAACAAGCTATATCACATACAGGTACAAATTCTCTATGATGAATGTGATCATAATATGCATCTGAAATGTGCCAATAAATTCTAATTAAAAAGTAGAAAAATACTACATATATGTAACCATGAAAAAAAGTCACTGTTATCAGACCTGCGCTGGAGAAGTTATTCGGCTGAAAGAAAGATGACGCCAGGTGAAACCTGGCTCCCGAGGAGTGCAGTACAGCAGAGCTGGCCGCTTCCACAAGGGTGTGGCTGTGGCCTCAGCGGTGTGAGGCTGTGGCGCTGCCACCACTCAAAGGAAAGGAAACAATGTAGCTAGTAAAGCCAGAAGAAAATACAACACGAGGAACAAGCAGCCCAAGCAGCCCACGCCCCCAGCAGGAGGAAGTCACAGCTGGGGAGCCCCATCCGCCCGAGGTCCCCCTGTGGCCCCTACCTACGGACAGCAAACCTCTGGGAGCTCAGGCCTACAGAGAGCCTTCAGCTCTCCACGGAGTACCACACCAACACCAAAAGTACCCCTGCTGTTTTGTGAAAAACACTAGAAAGGAACACAATTAACAGTGCCAGGAGCTCAAAGGCAGACATAAGCACGAGAAAGGCCATCCAAGACCCAGCAAGCAGAACTCCTGCTAACGCTTCCCAGGAATGGGCGCGCGAATCAAGTCTCCAGCTGACCCTGGCACGCCTTCCTCTGCCAGACGCCCTCCTCCTGCTCTTGTGAGAGCTCTCCTGCGCCAGCTGTGCCTCGACATTCTGCCACCGAGTCCCGTCATGCACCACGAAGTACGTCCTGATGCCACCAGGAGCTCGTCCAGGGCTCTCCTCGGGCCGCACCTGCAAGCGCCGTCCGCTGTGGTCCTCTGTGCTCCCATTCACACGAGGGGCGCCTGCCTGCCTGCCTGCCTGCCTGCCGTGAAAGAGCCAATGCCATCCCTACTCAGAAAGGAGGCGCTAAGCTCTGTGACTAGGGCTGGATCACTCTACTGTCAGGTCCAAACGTTTCACTCTACCACAGAAGTAACCACTGAAGCAAACTACAACTCCTGGTGCGCTGAAAATAACGTGCCACCTCTGCTTCCCTCAGTCCCGTGTGACCTGTGGCTTACTGCGCCCTCCCTTCCCGCGCGCATCTGCCCATCAGCAGAGTGCCAAGTGGCCTGTGTTTTCAAGGTGAGGTTTTCTGAGCTGGGCTGGGAGTCCATGACCAACTGGGACCCAGGCAGCTGCCTCTGCGTCCTTCCAGCCCCTTCACGCGCATCTCTGCTTACAGTGCTTGGGGAGCACTCACATCCTGGTGCCACCGCGTGGAGACCGCGACACTTAATGTTTTTACCTGTAACAGTGCCATATATACATCAGTGCCATATATACATCCCAGCACCGAGTCTTTTGCTATATTACTGTGAACAGGTAAATTTAAAGGGGGGGGAAAAAGAACTGAAGGAAATCCAGCTTGAGCCTATCAGGTCTGCTTCACTTCACTAGGGATAGGAAATGGGTTACGTTAGCTGTGACTGACTTGGCCTCGAAGGCGCTTGGAAAATCTGCAAACTACTAAAGAGTTCTGGGTGATTTGGGGATTCCAATTTCCAACTCCTATTTTCCATTATTGCATATAAATGCTAATGAATTCTGCTAACAACTTTTCATTAATTTCAAGGAATATTGTAGAAATATTTCCAATATTATGCAGCATAAATCAAACAAAACTGAAGTTAATTTTCAACAAAACCTTTTTATTTTATCAAAGTCAATTTTAAAAACTCATCTTTCTGAAACAAATGCCTTCTATTTAATACACAGTCACTATATTCTATTTACCAGAAAAAGGCTCATGCTTAGTTGTGCTACACACTGCAGTGGGTAGTGTACCTTACAGTTCTGTCCTCATCCCTTTGCTTCTACCGGCTTTGAAGGAAGAAAAGCTCCTACTTTAAGTGTTGTTTGAATACTCAAACAGTACGCTTTCTGTAGCAAAAGTAATTCCTGCACAAAAGAGCAGCACTCCTGGATCTGCAGGCTGCCTTCGGACACTTTGTCAACACTTCATATCCGTGGACCACAACCAGCAAATATGCACAATCACCGCACCCGGACAGTCCATCTCTGCTACTTTCCATGCACAGAAGTACACCACCTGAGACGCAAGCTGCAGCCAGTGCCAATGAATTCCCAGGCACACAGAGCATACGTACGTAGGCAGACCACACTCCTTCCCTAACTACGGCGGACAGTAAAGGCAGTGCAAGTCCACTTCAGCTCAACGAGAACTTCTACCTTATCATAACTGCATACGGAGTTCTACGGAGTTCTGAAGACCTGGAGGAGATGCAGGCAAGTCTAGTCTGCCTTCTTTGGCATGTTTAGATAAACTGATGTAGTGGTTTTTCTTTACTGCATGTTTTTCTTTATTAAAGAGAACTTCATAAAGGCAAGATAATACAGCTAACATATTAGAGCTATTAAAAACATTTATGGTAACTTGATACTGAAAATGAAAACAACCTGAGACAGTAAAGAAATAAAAACAGCAGGACAGATAAGGGAGATTCTGTCGTCCTGGCAACAGTAAGGACAGTGGCTTCTTGAACAGTACACAGCAAGCGCCTGTGCCAGCTGTCAGCGTCCCATAGTGGCAGCAAGAGCCGCATCCTCACTCCCATGCCACGCCTCAGCTGCTGCTCCAACACACCTGGCCACTCTGAGCCACGCCCTACCACACTGCTGGGCCACATGGAGATGGAGCTGCTGTGCGTGCGGCCCGTGGGCCCCGGGGCCACAGCTGGCCACGCCTTGCATTTGGGTGTGCTCCTCTTTGCATACTTCTTCGCTCTGAGGTGAGTGCCAGGATGAGCCCACTGTCTGGTCTCCGACCTGAGCCCCACCTTGACACAGCTAGGGCACACTGCTGAGGCCAGCTACACCGCTGCTGCTCTCCGCAAGTGCGGCAACATGGTGATCTGCTCCGAAACAGCAATCTCAGCAGCACTGGCTTTGCAAGAGCAGAATTTAATTAATTTATGAAAAGCAGTTCTATAGAAGTCTGAAAAGAAAAGTCTGCGGCTTTATTAAAACGCAGCTGGCTGGTGAACCATCAGGTTCCAGGGAGTTGCTGGAATCAAGGTGGGGAGCTGCTGTCAAGGAGGAACGGCATCTGTCACTGGTTTTGATGCTTTTTAAAAACCCAAGACCCGTGTTTATGGTCTGAATTACAAGAAATGCATGCTCCTCCAGTGTGAAAGCTGGACTAGGGCTTCCTCTGCACAGCTCTGCATGGCTGCATCCCACCCCTGGAGTCTCTGCAGGGCACCCCTCTGGGGTAGCTTCAGGTCACCAGCAGACAAGAGTAAGTACAGGCCACTGAGACACCCATGAGAGGCCTGCCTGTGCCCCCAGAGGAAAGCCTATCGGCAAGTCCAGAGCCACAGAGAGCCACCTCGCATCTGAGCTCCTCATACTGCGGGCCAGCCACTGCCCTCTTTGGTGACCTCTCCATCCTCCGCTTCTCTTCCCCTGCATTTACTCCCTGATGAGGAAAGAGAATGGCTGGAGCAGAGAGGGCCACTGCCAACCCTCCCACGCATCACCTTTCCCTGCACCAATTCCAGATCTTTCATGATAGTTTGCTTAGTTTTAAAACCCTAAGAGAACCCCTTGGGGGTGCATGCCTGTTAAGTCTAGCACTGAGAAGCTATGGCAGGAGAATCCTAAGTTAAAGTCCAGCCTGAGGTGCTTGGCATCTAGGGAACCTGTCTCAAAGTAAACAAATAAAAATAGCTATGGATATAGCTCAGAGAGAAGGCCTTGGGTTCAATTCCCAGTACCATGGGGCAGGGGGATGGGAGTGGGTAATAAAGCCTAACAGGCAAGCCCAGCCTGGCTGTGCCAAGGAAAGGCACCTGGCATTGGTAAAGGGTCCCCCAGGACAGAAAGGCCACAGGTCTCTGTGGCGCTCACCATACCATGGAAATGCTCTGATGCTTCTGCCCTCTGCCCTGGCTGAGGGGCACACCCAGAACACAGGCAGAGGCCTGTGAGCACACCGCCCAGCCTGAGGCTCGCTCACAGAGGGCTGCCACAGCCGGAGTCCCACCTGACTAACCACAGGCTCCCCACTGCCCCGGCCCCTCACCACGACAGGTGCAGCCCTCCCTGTCAGAGTTTTGCCAGCAGGTATACCTGCTTGCCATCCACTCCTGTCAGAACACCAGCTCTCACAAAGCAGGGCCTCCTCTCACCTCAAGCTTAAGCACAAGCAGCTACTGAACAAACTGTGCCGAGGAAGCCCTGCATGCGACGTGGACTGCAGGATCGCACTTCTAATACCTGGAGCTCTAATTATTAAAAAAGGTAAGAATCCCCTCATCAGCTGGGTTTCTCTTCTATGCTTTGAGAGGAGAGTCTGAATCCTCTATCCTTGGGGAATATTCCTTGGGCAAACACCTACTGAGACTGAAGACAGAATTTTCAACTCAGGGACAACCGTTGGATGGACACACAAGGGACCTGCACCAAAGCAACCCCTAGATTGCAAGGGGAAGTAAAAGAGCCAGCTGCAGGTCTGCAGGCTCTGACGAGAAGACCCCTAGAACTTTGGTCAGATGCACTCTGTGTCCCGCCAGACTATCATGATGAAACTGGCTGAAGCCGTGGTCTACCGAAGTTGCAGCTGCTGCAGGCATTAAGAACCGCTGGGAGCCAGGACAGGCCAGCCTCTCGTGGACTGGGAGAACACATACACAGTGCCTCTCGTGTCTGGACACTGCGAGCAGCCATAGTCCCCTAAATTCCAGTTCTGAGGGAGCCCAGGCAGGGTGGCCAGGGTCAGCTGGCAATGCAGGACATGCAGTTAAATGGAATATTAAGGATACCCTTCCATTAGGACAGCATCTGTTCCCCACTCAGGCAAAACTGGGCCTCCCAAGATTTCTCAGACATTCCCACTAACAGCTCAGGAATGAGGCCTACACAACAGGAGCTGAGGACTCAGTCTCCAAAACTGTAGAGAAACAAACCACCATGAGCAAGAAACCAGGCACATCAGACGCAGAAGTGCAGTCAACTATGTTTACGAAATTAAAGAGAAGTGGTAAACAATAAAGTGAGGCACAGCATCCTAACAATAAGACTCAGAAAGCACTGGCCTAAGGAAAAAGAAATTCATACCCAGACCAGCCTTTGCAAAAGCAAACTCCAAGGACAGAAAACCTAGAGAGATCTAAAAGAGAAAAGGAGACTGTAAGACTGGATTAAAACAATCGAGGGTCAGGGCACTTTTCTTCTCCCAGAAATTCATGCTGGCCCTGTAACTCCTAGCCACGAAGCATGAGCAGGTGCACAGGCTGTGCAGGAGGAACAGATGCAGTGCAGCAGGAGGAAGGCCAGCCCCGTGTGTCCTGGTACACGCACCAGCACAGGGCACGTCTCCTGGAGTCTCTCTGGAGCTACACACTACGTTTCTGGAATTTTATTACCCTTTCAGGTTAACTAGCACTATGTGCACTTTGCAAGCTGCTGGTGGAGTCTGACTAAGACACTTGCATTTTCAAGTTAAAAACAAAATCCCACAAACAAAACCTCCTAGCAGAGAGAAACTACACCCAGGATGCTGGGGTTCTAGGGCCCCTGACCTGAACAGCACCTGCCCTCTATGCAAGTGCCAGCCCCTCCTCTCCTGAGACCCTCCCACTGCCGCTGGCTCCTGGGACTTGGCTTCCTGCCCTGCCAAAACCGGTGGGGTGGCGGCATGGCTGGTCACCTGGTCAAGCAGGAGGCCCCTGGCCGGCCATATGCATGTGAAAAAACAGCTTTGTTCAGACTCAGCTTTCTCTCTGAGAAGATGCTTACTTTGATTTTCCTCAGTCATTCATCTTTTTTTAACATACATAAAACAAAACCTAAACCCTTTTCTAAAAAGTTCTATTCTTTTTAGATCTTTATTTAAATTTCTTCTTGTAAGATGTAATTCTCCAAAACAGTATTTAATTTGTTTAGCAGTTCAAATTTCACAGTGATTCCCACTAAACCTCAGAATCCAAACTCTGACCCAACCAAAAGCAACTTAACAGCCTGTCCTCCCCAGGTGGCCTTGAGGTGAGGGCTCTGGGGACGATGCTGCACCCTGCAGGCACGCTCTGCCAGGCCCCTGCTCCCTGCCTGCCCAGCCTGCCCAGCACCCTGGGTGGCCTCGAGGTGAGGGCTCTGGGGACGATGCTGCACCCTGCAGGCAAGCTCTGCCAGGCCCCTGCTCCCTGCCTGCCCAGCCTGCCCAGCACCCTGGGTGGCCTTGAGGGTGAAGGCTCTGGGGACAATGCTGCACCCTGCAGGAACGCTCTGCCAGGCCCCTGCTCCCTGCCTGCCCAGCGCCCTGGGTGGCCTTGGGGTGAGGGCTCTGGGGATAATGCTGCACCCTGCAGGCATGCTCCTCCAGGCCCCTGCTCCCTGCGCCTTCTCCCACCTGCCCAGCGCCTCTGCTCCAGGCCAAATGACCCTGTGAGGGCTTCAGGATCTGAGGATGGATGGACTCTTAGGAACTACTTTTTCTGACAGCTGCCTTCATACTACGTCATTAGCACTGGATTTTAAGTTGTTTCTAAGAGAATCAAAGAAGTTGGAGAAATAGATTTTACAGTTAGGATTTTAGTTTGTAATGTGTTTCGTGTTTAATGTGTTTTACAGCACTGGGCATCGTGTTCCCTCAACACTGGCCTGAACCATGGGTAGCACCACCCGCCTGTTCAATGACCACAAGCAAAGAAGCCCACCCCTTCTGACAGTGCCACTGGGTCAAGGGTGGGACAAGGAGAGCCACCTCCTGCTCACGGGGATATGTGGGTCCTCTGCAGAGCGGGCTGGAGATACAGATGGAGGCCTATGAGCAGGACACATGGCATTCCTTGTCTGCCAAGGGCCATCAAGAGGCCAGGCATGTGGCACTGCACCAGGTGCAGCATCAGCCTGAGAAGGTGGGCTCCTGCCCACAGCAGCCCAGCTAGCTCTGAGCTCAGCTGCCGGGGGGGCTTGCTGCACAAAGGCACAAACCTGCAGCCAGCTGTGTGCAGATCCACAACAGGGCTCTATTCGCCTATCCCACACAAGACCACTTCCACAGGACAATGGGTGACAATCATTGCTGGCACTTTTATGGGATGCTATTGCTTTCCTTGAGGCTCAGAGTTGGGGTGTATGAGAATTGTCCGCTAGCCTCAGTTTTTCCAAAAATGTAAAACTGTTCTAAAAATTGAAGTTCCCTTCCAAATTAGATTTTCCAATCATCTACTGATTAAAACTTTAACATTCCTAAACATTTACTCATACTTAAAAACCACAAGCTTAACACCATCGTTCTCTTTAATGCAAACAAAGCCACACACAGTAACAATGCAGAAGTGCTAGATGTTCCCCATGAAGCTGTGGCAATGGCTAGGACACCAGCTCCCGAGGCCTCCGGGGCAGCCAGTGCTCAGGCAGCACATACCAGGCCCTGCCCAAGGCAGGGAACACCGCAGCTCAGGCAAGCGCTGGGTGCAGGGGCCCCTCCCAAGTGCTCTGGGCCCCTGTGCTCAGCAGCAGCAGACAGCAAGGTGCCGAACAGAGCTTCAGGCACAGAAGTACTGAGGGGCAAGAACACGGTGCAAAGCCACCATGACAGCGGTCTCCTGGGAAGGACAAGCGGGACCTCAGCAGACCTCACAACCTTGGGACCAGCGCTGATCCCTGAGTGGATTCAGGTGCCGTCTCAACCGCAGCACCTGCTCGCACCTGCGCAACACGTCAGCAGGCCTAAGGCACACTGGCCAAAGCCTCAAGGTACCTTCATATTCTTAAACTGATGGCTGTCACATGAGAACACCACAATGGAAGAATGAAAAACTGACAATCAAGCATATCATGATTCAGTGAGCAAAACCAGAAGGGGCAGGAGAAGCAGACGGCGAAGACGAGCATGAAACATACCCAGGAGCTCAGAGGACGGAAGGAACCTGGCGAGCAGGTCCAACAGGAAGGGCTGAGGCCCGAGTGGAGAGCAGGAAGAGACCGGCAGAGCGACACAACAGTGGAGACCATCGAGAGGAGTGTGGCAAGTGTGCGCACACCAAGTACGTGTGCATCTGCACACTCGAGTGCAGACATCCTAGCGTAGCAGCGGTGAACCTCCAGCACATGTGGTACTGTGTTTTATGTAGAGTTCTTTTTTCTGAACTAAGGCCTCAGCACACAGCTTTAATTGCAGTGTCGGCACTTGGATGTAAGTAAAGTGAGCTGCAGTTCAGGCACTTGGTCTCCACTGCACTAGGCGGTACTCAAAAACCCCTTTAAAGAGAAAATGACCGCTGCCAGAGAAAGAAGAAGCATCATCTTCAAAAGTCGGCAACCTATTGGTCAGAAACCCAAAAGCCAGAAGCACAAAATACTGAAATTTAGGAGTGCTGCAAGAAAAAAGCAGCAATTTAGAATTCTAAACCCCATGCAAAAAGCCCTTCTGCAGGCAGGGCTAGTGAGACTGATGCCTCCCTGGGGTGAAGGGCCTCCCTGAGGCAGGCCAATGGTGGCAGTGAACAGGAAACAGGCCACGCTCACGGGTATTAGTCCAGCTAAGAAATACACGAGGGAGGTGCCGGCTCACCCACTCCTCAAGGTGCAGAAACTGCCCCCGCGTGAAGCCCACAGTGTGACAGGATCCGCAGAGGCAGGTGCACTTCGAGGTGTCAGCACAGGAGAGCAGAAATACGAAGACTTACACACACAAACCCACAGCGACCTGCAGTCCACAGTGATGCGAACACACAAATGAGTAAGTGAAGGGAGGAAAAGAACTAATGCTGGAGCAGGGCTGGGAGAGCTGGAAGAATTACCATTTGGTGAACATTAGCAACAACTGATGTAACTAAGAAGCCAACAGACACTGGAACTGTTAGGTGAAAACGTGACGTGGTCTCAAGGTACTTCCCCCAGAATGTTTAGTAATTACAAACAGTGACAAAGTGACTTTATTACAAAGAGACAGTCTTAATCAAGTGATCAAAAGTAACACAAGCAGTGCTGGGAGATGGGAGTCACGCTACCTGGAAAGATGCAGCCAGCGCTACGCACACACGCATGCGCGCGCGCACACACATCCCACGAGAAACAGACAACAGAACCAAACTGAGACACTCAGCAAAGCACTGCCCTGCTGCCTTCAAAGGTGTCAAGGTCTGCAGTCCAGGCCAGCCGCAGGACTAACTTGGATGCCAAGAGACTGAAGAGTCAAGCATTAAGTGCAGCCTGTCACTTGGGTCTAGAGCCCTCACAGGGTCACAGACTGAGCCCTGCCACAGCGCCTGGGGCGAGGTGGCCCCAGTGTGTGCAAGTACTCATTTACTGACTGCGACAGGTAGAGAGCGGGATGTGCAGGAAAATGTCTCTGGAAGAAAACACGTGCAAGCAGAGGGTCTCACACACTGGTGGGCCTCACACTGACTGATGGCAGACTCATCAAAGCAAGCTCCTGGGCCCCATCCCTGAGCGTCGGATCCAGCAGAGGCCTGGGTCCCCTCCCCCAAGACGACCCTCAACACTGCATTCTTACCGCTTTGAATTTGTGGAAGACCCGGTCAGTTTGGTGAGCTCCAATTGTAATTTCTGGGAGATACACAGGGATAGTAGTGAAATTCAGCACTTCCAACTTATCTTGAACCCTAAAAGACAAGACATGTGGGTCACATGAAACCATCAAAGTAAATACAATAAAAAGTGCCAAGTCTGATTTTTTTTTAAACAGCCACATAAAAAATTCACAAGACAG
>NDGN011464506.1:0-10432 GCA_002564285.1 Tympanoctomys barrerae
CCCCACAACCTCCCCTCCTCATTCACAAAAAATTGACCCACGTTGAACCATGATGCTGCTCCCCCCTCCGGCGCCGAGCCGCGCGGGGATAGGCCGCGCCCGACGCCCGTCAGACGCCCCGGCCCCGCCCGCCTAGCCGGCGGCCCGTCAGCCATTGGCCGCGGCTGCCTTGCGTCACCTCCCCTTGCGGGGCCTCCTCCCGACTGGTTTCTAATGAAGAGCGCGTCAGTTACGGCTTGGTCCCGCCCCCACCCGCCTCCGCGAGCGCTCGGCCGCCCTTCCATTGGTCCGTAAGGGTCTACTCCCGCCCCCACGGCCGCCAAGCGCCGGCCCGAAGCCCCGGGCGCCGCAGAAAGGCTCCGCCTCCACCAGACTCCCCGCACACATCCCGGACCCCATTGGCTCCCAGCGCTGTCAATTCCAGGGGCGGGGAATACCGGAGGACGCTCCCGGCGCCAGAGCCCTACGCTTCGCGGTAGAGAAAGCGGGCCGAGCCTGGGCGGTTACTGACTGGATGCCAGGCTCCGGCTGAAGGCAGGCCCGCTCGGCAGCCTGTGGCGGTGCCAGCGGCCAGTCCTGCGTGCTTGCAAGCCTGGTTCGCGCTCAGAGGTCGCGCAGAGGGCTCAGGCTGCAGCAGGAAGCCAGCCGGGCCGGGTAGCAGCCTCCATCTTGGACGGGTCACGTGGGCTGCGTGCGGGGGGACGCAGGACGGTGGCGCGAGTGCGCAGGCGCGGCTAGCCCCGCCCTGCCCAGCGGCGGGCGCGCGGCCTGCGGTGCGATGAAGAGCTGTGTGGCGAGTTGGAGGGTTGCGCGGCCGCAGGCAGGCAGGCAGATGTGGGCTAGGCTTAGCTGCACGGTCACTTGCCCAAGTGCTGGGAACGCAGGGAGGTGCAGGGTCCCGTGTGGTCGCGCTGGGCCGTCTACAAGCCGGGGCTGCGGGCCTTTGTTGCCCCCCGGGTCGGGGAGAAGGCGTCAGTGAGCGTTTGCGGGCCAGTTGCCTGGCTGGCCTGGTCCCTGGGATTCCCTGGGGAGCGCAGCACGACTTCTCCAGCGTCCTTCGTCTGTGCGACAGTGGCTGGGATGTCAGGCAGCAGGGCTGTGTAGAACTTGCCCTTTAGTAGGAAGAGTGCAAAACGAAATGCACAGCTTGATATTATTTTAAACGTACCCAAATAAGTTGCGATCAGAAAATTTTGCTTATTGTGGGAAACGCTCCTACTAGAGATCAATTTTGAACCAAAGAGTGAATTACAGAATTTTGGAATAGAGAAAGCTGAAGATGACCATAGTTATCTAGTCTGGCTGGCTGCACAGAAAAGGTGCATCCACGTTCAGGTAAAATGAAGCTGGTGGTAGCCAGCTGACAAATAGATGATAAAAATCAAGGCTCATAATTGTTCAACAGAATTATCTAAAAATGCAGTAGTCGGGAGACTATAAAATCCTGCACCTAGATCTACTAAAATTAATTTTACAAAAAGTGACACCTATGCTTGAGCCAAAAGGTCAGAGTATAATCTGAGATGGAATTAATGTAGAGTTTGACCTCACTTGAAATCCTCAGAGGCCCTGCAGGAAAGTGGGTACCTGTGAACAACTGCAAGAATCCCACCTGACTTTTGGAAAGAAGACACTTTAAGGAGCCTGCGAGGATGTCTGTCAGACATGTCCACAGCCAGAAAGAAGGAGCTCCATGATAGGAGGTCCTTAGTGCTGTGAGCAGCACATAAAAAGCAGAGTTACAACCCTACAGGAGGGACTCTGGACCTGGGGCTTGCCGTAGGGCACTTTACACGGAATGCCAATCTTGGATGAGTCCCAGTGTTAAAGGAACCAATCCGTTGATCAGAAATGAAGACAAGGGCTCAACATCTGCAAAATGGCCAGCTATAAAGTAAGTGTACAATAGCAGTAGTGGGCGTTGAACAAAAGGTAGGCGTTAGGCCAAGTGTGTATATGTGTTAGAACACAGGATGGAAGTCCAAGGATAAATGTAACTGAATCTCCAGTACGACTTGGGAATTGATAAAATTGAATAATTTATTTGGGAGAATATGCATCTGATCAGTCAAAAGGGTAATGAGAAGAAAACTGTTGCACCAAATTGGATTATGTAGTTGTGTGACACACAATACTGTCCTCCATGGGTGGAAAATAATAGTAAAGACACAGCTCTAAACAAATGTATGAGCTCGTGGCTGGTATGGTACCCAGCCAGAACTTGGACAGTGGGCTGCCCCATCTGTTGGTGGGCAGCCTTCCAGGATGGCCAGGGCCTGTGCCATACCAGTTGTTTACTATTTTTAATATTACCCCTGTGAAGACTTAGAAATACAATAAATGGCTTTTCAAGTCGGCAAGAGTATGCAGTGGAAGACTACCCACTACCTGAGAAAGGAGTACCAAACTCTGCTTTATCTAATGGAGTAAATTGTTTAGAAAAATAAAATTGTTCAGAAAAATAAAAACTGGGCTTTTCTGTTGGGCAGTGGAATAGAAAGTATACCATCAATAATAAAGGAAAATAATAATTTAAGTGAATTAAAATGTTGAGTTCAGACAGTCAGGAAATGAATAATCTATAATTGCAGAATAAATACAAGAGAATAGTACCCAGCAATGAAAAGAGCAAACGTACTGATGAATGAATTACACAAACATCATATTGAAGTTAGAAGAGGAGCACTCTTGGGTCTATTAACACGAATTCTGGAAACAACCAGTAAGCCATGAGAATAGAGATCCAACGAGTGATTCTCTGGGGTGAGTGGGCAGAGAGTTAATGGGGAAGATCAGGGAGTAACTTTCCGAAGTGAAGGAAGTGTTGCTCTGCCCGACTAGTGTGTATTCTGCACAGAGAAACACCTATCAAAATTCTCTGAAGAGCTGTGTCTTTCTCAAGAAGAGTTTACCTCAAAAGAATAGGAGGCATTGATAGCCCCAATTTGGAGAGGAGGAAGAACTGTCTGTTCATCAGAACAGACACGAGTGGGAGAAGCATTTGCATCATGTTTCGGAAAAGCTGATCTCCTTTGCAGGTAAGAGCTTTCAAAGCTGAAAAACAAAGATGAGCATTCCAAAAGCAAAACAGGCAGAGGCAAGGACACAGAAATACAAAGAAGAACACAGCAGTAAACACAGCAGAATGTTCTCTTTCCTAACAGAAGAAAATGCAATATGAAGAAATAAACACTACCACACATTTTAACAGAGTGTCACCTGGCAAACTTTTAGACAGTTACTTAACTCCACACACACAAAGGTTGTAGTTGTGCACTCGTCCACATTCTGATTGTAATTCTGGATCTTCATTCTCTTAAGTATGGCTATTGATAAGCATTTTTAGCTGAAAGGGGCACCAAAAAATGGTTGGTTGAAATGAACATGCAAATAGGAATTTATATCATAGAAATTGACTTTATAACAAAAGAGACTACAAAACCTCATTAAAATATAATTGTTACAAATTATACACAAAAATATATATACCAGAATCTCATGGTTTCTACTGAGTGTTTGGAAGATAAGAGACCACTGGTTCCAGTTTGCTTCCTGTGTTTCAGGCAGGAAGGCAACTCAACACTCCTGTTACACCCTGTGCTGTTCCAGCCTCATCCAAATCCTTCTGCCTTGTGCCTCCAAGGCTCCTGAAGCCCACTGCAGATAAAGCTCAACCAGGCCATTGAAATCAGTAGTCAAGAGACGAACCAAAGTGCTGAATATGGACCTCTGCCTGGCTCCTCTTGCCCAGCTTTCAGGCTTGAACCACTCGCTGATGATGTGGACATGACCTTGACTGGGCAATTCCATCAAAAGCCATTTTTGTTTGAATTTCATCAGCATAAAGGAAGTAGCCCAAGACCTGAAGGAGATCAGGCCAGCTGGGGAGTAGGTAGAGGGTGAGGATAATAGAAGCCAAGCCCTGTGGGAGAGCAAAAGATGGAAGGAAGCTGGAGGCCAGAGGTGCCCAAAGGAGGCCATTGCTGGGCAGGGGTCAACAAGCAAGGAAGGTGATGACTCTTCATGAGACAGTTCTATTCAAAGTGTATCAGCCCAGGAACACAGCAAAGTCAAAAGAAGAAACACACGGGAAGGGACAGAGAAGGAGAAAACACAACGCCTCTTGTGTTATGCAGTCAGCTGGTCTGCCTGTCCTCAGAGGCCACCACCCACTCCCGTCAGGTCAAGGCTGGCCCCACAAGTCCCCATACTAAAGAACAAGCATGAGTTCCAAAGGGGTCTCCCAGAGCCTCACTGTGAACATCAGTGGCACCAGGCACCATAAGCCAAGGGTAGCGGCTGCCAGCTCACCTCTAGTGGTTGGGATGCGACAGGACACCAAGAGGACCGGAAGCAGGGCCAAAGCAGAGCACACAGCACATTCCACCCTCAAGCTGAGAGCTTGGTCTGCTTCACTTAAGAGGGTCGCCCACCGGCACATGCTGTGGAGGCCAGGAGTTCCTGGGGAAACCTGAACAAGGCAGCATAAGTTCTATCTTCATGAGTAGGCTATGGCATATCTTGGCTGAGGAGGGGCCTGGGATGGTAGGGGAGCACCAGACCATCCCTAACTTGTGGACCAGGTGAATGCCAAGTGTAGGCATCCATACCCCACATGTAGGTATGTAGGAGCAAAGGACACCCATCAGCTATGGGTTAAAACAAGTCCTTCTGCCTTCTGTGTGCATAGGTTGCTGTACCTGGCCCAGAACTCAGACTTCTCAGAATCTGTGGTATTCTGCCCCAGTTGTGGATTTACCTCCTCACTGGCCGTGTCTTGTACCTCACAGAACTATACTTCCATCCCCAACCTGCTGATCCACGCTATAACTACAGCCACAAACAGCCACCCCTCAGCCTGCCCTCATACTTGGAGCCAGGTAGCCCAGGAGTGCTACCTATTGGCCAAGGGCTCCTATGCTCAAATCAGAAAAAAATCATGAATAAGTAAAGTGTATCCCCCCACTCCCCTCCCCCAGTGCAACTGTGCAGGTGTCCCCCACTCTGAATGCCAGCAGCTCTCAGCTCCTGGTGTTAGCTATCCTTGCTATTCTCAAAGCAGCTGAAGCAAGCAGCTCCCAGCCTCTCTTCCAGGGCTTTTCAATCCCTCGGGGGTAGCAGCTCTCCTTGTTCTTGGTCACTTTCTGGCTGGGAGCCACCCACAGTATTACCAACGTAAGCTGCTAGCCACTTTCAGTGCCAACATCCTTCAGTGTTACCAGCAAATAATACAGCAGGTTCAGCCTACCCTACTCAAGATAGAAATCACGAATAGGGAAAATAAAGTCCAAAGGAGGTTTAATTGGGTCTACACTACAGCACTGGAGCAGCAGTACCTAGAACAGAGATGGCCCAGGTTGACCTGATGAGCATGAGAGGAGAGCTGCCTGTGTACATAGAAAGCGTGGCCCACACGTGCACTCTCCTGCCGAAAGCCATAAGCTGTCTGTGCCCATGTGCCAGCTGACATGAGCCACCTATCCTCATTGCTATGGCAGGGTAGAGGCTCCTGGGAGACCAAAGCAGAGACACAAGAGGCAGCTGCAGAGGATCAGAGGCATCCAGGCCAGAGGGCAGGATATCGGGGACAGACAGGGTGTTTCTAGTGCCATCACCACTACTGCCAGCAACAGCCAAGGCAAAGGCTCCAGAATAGTCCTGAGGCATCTGAGGTGGGCAGGGCACCCTGGCTATCAGAGATGTAAGCGGGGGCGGGGGGTAAAAACTACTTTTTGGGAGGGATCAGAAACTTCTGTCTCAGTAGGCTCTTCCTCTGGGGTTTCAACATGAGGAAGAGGCCTTGGAAGTGGCCATTTGGACATTGAATCCCTCAGCACCCCTCACCTGGGGGGAACAGACACTGGAGGTCAGCAGAGGACCCCAGTGACATTAGCAGCAGGCCACAGTCCTTGAAAAAGCCTCAGAGAGGTTCAGAAAGCCCAACACCACCATGGGCAAAGGGAACCCCAAAGGAGAGGGGGGTGACAGCTAGAGTCGTGCCAGGATGCAGAGCAGAGATGATAAAGACAACAGGAGCCAGTGCCGCAGGTGCTTGTGAGTAGCCTGGTACTGTGGGGGTGCCGAGAGGGAGCTGAGCAGGGATGTGGAAGGGATTGCTGAATGGGTGTGACCAGCTCGAGTCAAAGGCAGTGTGTTCATAATGGCAGGGTCATTTGGGGTGTGTGTGTGTGTTTTGTAACTTGTAGAAGCTCTGCTGCAGAGAATTCTTTTGGGGGGGGTATCTATTTTTTTTGCAGAACCAGGGATTGAACTCAGGCCCTTGTGCTTGCCAGGGAAGCGCTTATTCCACTGAGCCATCTCCCCGGCCCCTGCAGAGAATCCTTGTGCCTGGGTGGATGTGTGATTGGTAGTAGGGATAAAGGTCAAGGTGCAAGGGCACAAGGACACAGCTGTGGATATGACAAGCTCTAGGTTCCAGGCTGGGTGGGGCAGAAGGAGTGCTAGGCGGGAAGAGGGCAGAGTGGGGGGCCTGAAATGTGGCAACAGGCACACACACACAATATCTCTGGAACTCAGGGGCTAGGATGTGAACACCCACGCAAGCATTGGGGATTCTGCACCGTTCATGGAAGGACAGAGTAGAGTAGGCATGTCCTGGGGCAGAGAGGACAAGGAGTAGATGCTTCGACCGGGTTCTTGTTGAGGACAAGGCCACCCAGTTCTGAGCAGGGCCTTAGCTGGCTCCCAGCATAGTCCAGCTGATGGATCTGCTCCCATACCAAAGTCTTCCTGGTCATAATGGTGGCGAGTCAGCACGGCCTGGGGATCCAAGGCCAAGGGTTAGGCCTTCCTAGACTAACTTCTGTCTTCTTCCCTGTGGTTAACCTCCACCTCCTCTCGTGTTTCACACACCAAGCCTTCCCTAATTGGTGCTTATTACCACATTGTACCACCCATGCAAGCTCCATCCCCAACCCAGCCCAATAAATTCCTGGTCTCCCCACCTCCTCCCTGAGGGTTCTTGCTTCTCTTTGGCAGCCCTCTTACACTTAGCAATAAAGGATTTCTTCTCTCCCCCTTCTCTTCTGCACCAGAGGAAAATAACCTTACACCAGGGGCTCTCAGGCCCCAACAGAGATATGCAAAGCAGTCCCAGTTCAGGAAAATGTTGGGACCCTGGCAGGCACAAACAGCTCTAATATGAACCTTCTACTCACCTTGCACAGATTTCCATAGAGCCTCACTCAAAATGAACTCAGAAAAATTGCACAACCCAAGGGTCTTAGATAAAATATGAGATTTTATATAAAATGTTTAGGCCCATAGGAAACAATTCACCATGAACGAGAGTCAGCAGACAAATAAGAGCAAGATTATACCCCCACCCAAGACAGATACATAGATGATCTTAAAAACAAACGTTAGAAATTACTAATAAGGCTACATTGGATAGGTAACAAAAGAATAAGACATTGTCTAAGCAAAAGAATGGTTGATTATTAAAAGAACCAAATAAAACTTCTAGAAATGAAAAATGTAGTCATTAAAGATTCAGTGGGGAAGATAAAAAGCGTATTAGAAAATGTTATTAGCAACAGGAAGACAGATTCAAGGAAATTACCCGAGTGTAGACCAGAGAGTGAAATAGCTGGAAGCCCCATTTCCTCAGAGCGAGCCGGAGCCTGCGGTGCCCTGGCCGCTCTCCTTACCTGGCTGGGTGCCCACCCCCCAGCTGGACATGGCTGCAGGTGGCTCAGTGCTGCACCCTGCAGAGGCTGCTCCTTGGTTGAAGGAGTTGCCTCTCCAGGAAATGGACCAGGATTAGCTCCATCTCCTCCAGCGGGAGCCCCCAGGCTGGCATCTGACTGTAGGGACAAGGAAGCCGGACCTCCATGACACACAACATGCTCCTGCACCCCTGTGGGATCTGGCCACTCCGCAGCAGCAGTGTGAACTCCGCTCACACCTCCGCTCAGCTCTTGCCCCTGCCTGGTCCTGTTGCGCTCACTGCCGTAGGCTTTCCCTGCAAGTGGACCCTTAGTCCTGTTGCGTGAGTGTAAATCCTTGCCTCGTGCTCGGCTCCCCGGATGCCTGATGGAAAACGAGGCCCCAAAGAGTGAAGAGTGGAAAAGAGGCAGGATAACGGCTGAGAAGTCCTCACGGTTGCTCAGGCCCAGGAGGCCTGTAAGTGACTGACAGAAGCCACAGTGGATGCCACAGAGACAAGGGGCGATGTGGAGGAGAGGTTTCCTAAGAGCAGCTGGAAAGAGGGCCCAGGCTGCCTTCTTAGACAGGACAGCTGGTTCTTGACAGCAGCCACAGAAGCCACAAGTGACATCTGCATGTGCCAGGGGAAGTCTGGGTGGGCAGTGGGTAGTGGACCAGCCTGGAGGCCGGCCCCAGTGACCCTGCCACCACTGAGGAAGGAAGTCTTGGACTCTGCAGGCTGACCCTGGAGAGCTCGCCGCTGAGGCCCTCGTGCAGGGGCTGCCTGCGTATGGCCCAGTGCAAGCCAGTGTTGCAGGCACCGTGACACCACGGTGCATTTACTTGCCAGTCACAGTAGCTGTCCCTGCTGGCGGGGAGTGCCTGGGCCTCTGAGGATGCTGTACACAGCACAGGGTGGACGCTGGACCTGATGACCACCTTGAAGAGGGCACACGGGCAGCGGTAATGGAGCCCCACCCAGCTGAACAGACTCAGTGGGGGCCATGCAACCTCAGACTGCCCACATGTGTCTGAAGGTCAGGGACCTGGCATGTTTCTAAGTCCCTGCACTGGGTCCCACCAGGACTCAGGTCTCGCCTGAGCCTGGGAGTCCTCTTCATGTGTCTGTTCCTTGTGGCTGCAGGACTGAAGTCCTACTGTCTTGCTGTGTCTTCCTGGGCTCTCCAAGGCTGCTCCTCACCACTGTCTGCCCCGCGTCCCTCCACAGCGAGGCAGTGTGCACCTCAAGGCTGGCAGGAACTCCCTCCAGCCTGGCATTTGTTGGGCTACTTTTCAAAGTTCCCCAGATTATGTCAGAACAAATCCTTTTGAGTCAACTCAAGTCCACTGTTTAGGAGCCTTAGTGGAATCTGCAGAATCCCTTTTGTCCCACAAGGGGAGCAGGATGGCAGAGGTGGCTCCCCAGAGCACGCCGCTTTGACCTAAGGCTCACCTGGCTAGCGGCACTTGACAGCCAGCAGATGGGAGAAGGACATGCTGACCCCCACCTCCCCCTGAGAACAGGCGATAATGTGTCCCGCCCTGGAATGCCCTCCCAGGCCAGCAGCAACAGAAAGTCTTGGTGGGAAGTCTCCGGAAGAGAGGATTTTGTACCAGCAGCCCTTGGTGGAATACCTCTTCTTTCTCTTTGGCCTCCCACATAATTTAGATACTTTCCACAGTCGCCTCTCTCCGTCCAGCCCCGGACAGAAGCCCACAGGGTTCCTGGCGCCATGGGGCTTTCATTCCGGTTGGGCCTTACGGGTTAGGTGACTCCATTATGCAAATGCTTCCGTTCTCCTGCCCCTCTGACTCTGGCCAAGTACACATGCTCACGGGGCTGAGGGATCTTGAGCACTGTGGAGCTCTTCCTGCCACATCGAGCCTGCGGCAGGTTGGGCCTCCAGGCTTGCAGGCCCTGGGCACGTGTGGCACCAAGTCTCTGGTGCCCACTCACACCTGCCTTTCCTCCCAACATGTTGTCTTCCTCTGCTTTCTGCTATTGGAGCAGTACCTTGGACTCCTTCGTTTACTCAGAAAAGAGATTTACTTAGCTATGGTCATGGGGGCCGAAAGCCCATGACCCAGCAGCTGCACCTTCTAGGCTTGGTGATCTCACGCTGCCCCATCACAGTGCAGAGAAAGTGAAGGGCGAGGAGCAAGTGCAGAGTGAGCGTGTGGGCCCGCGAGGGCAGAGGTGTGGGCCTCGCCTTGCACAACCCCCTCTCCCAGGTGCTGTCCACTGTGTGAGCTGTGAGGGCCCCTGCACAGGCGTGGAGCCCATGAGCTGGTGACCTCCATCAGGGCCTGCTCTTATGGACAGGCAAGTGAGAAGGAAGACAGCACCATGCCCAAGATTGGGGCAGCCCATCAGGCCTCACTTAGAGCAGCGGGGGGCCTGGGTGGGGCCAGAGTTGATGAGAACCAGGTAGACACTTAAGTCCAGGCAGGAACTAGCAAGGTGGCAAGAAGGGGACACTGGCTACCGTGACACCTTCTGCTCCTGCCTACCTGGAAAGAGCATTTCCCTTCTTTGATTTTCAGTGAATCATTTGGATAGTTAGGCTGGCTGCCCAGAGGCACCCGCGTCACACACCTGCTCCAAGCCTCCACTGCGCAGAGGCCCATTTCCAGGCTAAGGAAGCTCACTTTAGGTTTACCTAGGGTGACTCAGAGTGGTCTGAGTCCTGGTCAGTTTTTAGTATGTGTATTGGTTAGGGTTTTACTTAGAGGAACAGATATAATATAAGGAAGATATTAACAC
>NDGN011464508.1:0-16037 GCA_002564285.1 Tympanoctomys barrerae
TCTCTTCTCTTCTCTTCTCAGGTTCTAGGAGAAGGCAACCATCTCTCCACTCCCCTAGTTACAGTCCCTGGGTCCTTACATTCAGACAAAGTGCCACAAGGCTTTTCAGAGCAAATCCATGGAAAATAAGCTCATGGAAAATTAGTGGAGAGTAATAAACATCCGTGTGAGACACAGAGATGAAACACGGAGGCATATCTGCAGAGGATTTGGGGATTTGCAAACTCTGGGACTGTTTGCACTATCAGGTCTATGTGACTGAGCTAGAAATTGTCATGAAATTATGGAGAAATGAGTGCATTTTCCACTATTTGATGTGGAGGAACAAGAAGGAAGTAGCCCTTCTTGCTATAATGGAAAACAAGCTGAAAAAGTTATAAAAGCATAGACGAATATGGTAGAGACTGGGGAATGGGGGGTAGGTAGACTTGCTGGCTGGAACATCTACTTCTACCAGTGCATGTCTGCCTCTACCTGGCTTCACCCATGCATGCCTGACTTCTTACCTGGATTGACTTCATGTCACCGGACAAGTCTCTTCCCTTGCTTAGACCCTAGCTTCTCACGTGTAAGCAGAGGAGCTAAGTTAGGTCACAGCAGCTCCGGCAATCTGAGAACCTGTGTCTGAAGAAGTGCTGGCCTCTGTGAGGAGCCCTGAGCCCAGGAACTTCTAGGCACAAGCCACACAGGGGCAGGAACTGCTACTGAATGCACTGAACATCGGAATCAATCTAAGTCACAAAATACTTAGCGTGTTTTTCCCAGGACAGAAAAGGGGTTATGGTTTGTATCTCCTCCCCCCTGGCCCCCCCGTACGATGTCCCAGTTTTGAGCTCTCCCTGAAATGGCTCCTCTTTCTGGGAAGTCCTAGCGTACAGTCCATAAACATTGTAACTAAAAGCTGCAGTTTTTAGGATCTACAAGAAAAGAGGAAAAATTGTTCCCTGGACATCGTGACCTCCTTCTGCATGTATCATTCAGCCTCCTCTTCCACATCATCATCTCTGGGGGGAACCTAGAGAAGACAGCTCACTAAAATAGAAGCAAAAAGAGCAATTTCTACTTTTCTTAAACTGAAACAACAACAACAACAACAAACAAACCCTGAGGTGCTCAGTGATGTGTATAGTGGCAGGGCCACGAGAAATGAGAATTCTGAATGAGGCTGTCTCATACCAGCAACAACTCAGTGAAGCTCCAGGCTGGGGTAGAGGCAAGTTCTCCCCCAACCTGAAACACTTCTACTTCATGGGGCCTTAGGTCAGGGTAAGTACCTGTCACAACATGACCTGGCCTTGACTCACTCTCTATATATGAAGTTGTTACAGACTCAAAGGATATGGCTTAAACCTTGTAACTTTGTACAAGGCTGGACTGGATAGCTCTAAACAGACACAAAGAAACTGGGACGTAGGCAGGATCTTGTCCTTAAATGTCAAGCAGTGGGTTCTCATCACTGTTTGCTCCTGCTGGACAACGAACAGGGCAGAGGCAGTGGAGGGGGTAGTCCAGGGGTGTCCCTTGGATGGACAGGCTGGCTGAGGTCTGGTTTCCCAGGAAAGTATTTTTTGACGGTAGCAGCAAGGTTCTGGCTCTCATGCCTTTTGTGGGAAAGCACAACCTGTTTCCAAATTAATTCCACCAGGCCACTTTCCTTCCTGTGGGCAGCTGTGTCTCTAGACACTTGGGAAAGAGGAGGGGAATCTGGTGGCAAAGGGTAGTACCAGAAGAAGGGGCCAGGTTGGCAGATGAACCACGTTCACTTAGATGATATATTTTCTCTAGGGTGGGGGCTGACCAAGTTATGGGGAGGTGGAGCCCACACCTGCCACCCACACCTCAACTTTGTTTTGGCAAACCCAAGCACATCAGAATGCTGGCTGACCACCTCTCCCAGTAGCCTGTGAGATCCCGCTAAGCTTTTTTCTTCCTGATTTAGAGATTATGAGCATTTGATGAAATGCCTTCTTTATTCATTCAACAAATATTTTATCAAGACTCATGCTTAAGGAAGCAGAGGAGATAAAGAAGTTTGCTGCTAGGAACTCCCTCAAGGAATTATAGTATTTACTCCTTGTATGTCCTGAAATATTCAGGCCCCAAACACGATCTTTTTTTTTTTTTTTTTCTAACTTAAGTGCTTGTAAAGACTTCTTTGAAATATGGGACAATTATGCAAGCCAAAAAAAAAAAAGTATCTAGAGCAAATATTTAACTTTGCTTTTGGTATGTTGAAGCCACCAGCACATGCAAATCTCTCAGGCATGTCCTATAAGTAAGCGTGACTTAAAAATACAATACATGTATATATTCATTCTTCGTGGGGGGTCCAGATGATTTCAGCGTTAGCGTTCAAGATTGGACCCTCGTGAGAGACCTCTCACCCCAGCTCACAACCCTAAGACTGAAGATCCTGCGAGGCAGGCTATAACCAGCTTTCCAGATTATCGAGAAACAGGACGCAGAGGCCTCAATAGTTTACTTAGATGGATACCCAGCTCCTATGGCGTGGAGTTAGCAGTGAATTTAGCGTCTGGAGTTCTAACCCACGTGCACACAGGGACTGGGCACCTCGCCAGTGTTCCGAGCTGAGGGCAGAGGCTCCTGACAGGACTTCCTCGGGCATTGGCAAGGCCAGCAGTTCCGCAGCCCTTGGTAAAATAGGATCCCTGGGCGACTCCATAGGGTGCTGCTTGGCCTCTAGGATTCCTCTGAGCAGTGGCTCTTCTCTCCCACTCCCACCCGGCCTGTGTGCATGGCTGGCGGGGCACATGGAGACAGGTCTCTCTGCCCCTAGGCAGAAGGCACCCAGCCCGAGAGGCCTGGAAGCAGCAGCCTAAGAGTTGCCCAGGTGCAAAGTTTTTACTCGCTCTGCTAACGCTTCCTGTGTACTCGGGCTCTGCTTCCGAATCCTATTAAAATCTTCCAGGGTGGGAGCCGGCCGCGTTCCAGATAATCATACAGAATGAGCCCGGCTTTAGAATATGAAGGGACTTTCTGCTCTGCTGGGCTGTTGGGGGAGGGGGTTTGCGAGCCACGCAGCCCGCGGCGGGGCGGGGCGGCTCTGGGCGCCTGGCGTCTCCAGGGGTTGCTACAACAGACCCCGCTAGCCAAGCGGGAGCGCCGGGTCAGGTGGGACGGCGGCGGGAGGGGCGGCGTGGACCCTCCGCCAGCGAGAGGACCCTCCCCCACCCTGCCAGGCACCGGGACCACACCACCCCGGAGCCCAGGGTCGCGGGCTGCCGCACGGGGCGGGGCCGCGGCGCTCCTTTCGCGACACCTGAGCCGCGGCGGCGGCGGCGGCTGCCGCGGCTCCCGCGCTCTGGTCCCCGCGGCCGAGCTAGGTGAGCGCGGACGCCGGCCCTAGGCTGGGGCTCCGGCCCGCCCCCAACTCGTGAGCTGCTTTGAGAGAAGGTGAGACCGAGGCTGGGGGCGCAGGGCGCCACGGGCACGGGCTGCAAAGGACAGTAGGTGCCCCTAGGTACCCAGCCTTGCTCGCTAAGCCATTTTGGGTGCGTCTTGATTCCAGGAGCACTAACTACCTGGTAAGCAGGACTCATAGAAGCTGGGGGCGGGGGTTGGGGAGACGATGTGCGCGACCAGGTGGGGCTCGCTTTTCTGAGGAGACACCCAACCCCCACGGCTTTCCTGCGGGGCAAAGACGGGGTTTTAAAGCTTTGGGAGAGGTGTGGGCACACAGTGCAGGAGCACCCTTTTAGTCCCCTGCCACCTCTAGTTCTTCCTGCCCCTTCCCCTGGGATAGCACAGGGATCAGCCTCCGCCCCTCGCTGGGGTCGGCTTGCGGTAGGTCGTCGCCGGCTTCTCGCAGACGTGGGCCAGCAAACCTGGAGGAGGAGCGGGCGCGGGGCCGCCAGGGGGCGCAGACCCTGCCACGGTGCAAAGTCCCTGGAGACCCTGCTGCGGTCACCACAGCCCCACCAGCTTCGCGTGAGGAACTGCAGCAGCCGGGTCCGGGGAGCGGGTGCCTGCACTTCGTGTGCCTGGAGGGTGCTAGCGGGTCTGGCCCCCCAATCTCCGGGGTCCGTCGGAGCTCCCGCCGGGTGCCCGACCCCTGCCGTCACGTTCTCCTGCAGGGGTGTGGGGACCCGGCGGGCGCAGGGGAAAGGCCCCCGCGTCCGGCCGCCATCGCCTGTGAATTATGCAGAAGGTTGGCACCGGCGCGCTCGAGTTGCTCAAGTTTCCCTGGCAACTTTCGCCCGGGCATCCCTCCTCCCCCGCGGCGGGCAGCTCAGCCTGCGCGCCTGCAGCCCAGGAGCTTCCACGGGGCAGCCCGGGTGCGCCTAGCGCCGGGAGCGCTTCCGGAGACGCAGACCTCGCACTCGCCCCATGGACTGGGGCGGAAGACTGAGCCAGCAGGTGTGACCCCTGCGATACACGCGTTGACTTATCCCGGGAGCCGCTGATGTGGGGCTTGCACTTGATCTCGCCGCCAGGCTCCGGGGGTCGCTGTAGACCTCACCTCCGGAATTCCAGGATCAGGGTGGATCTCGCCGTCTGGGCGTAGAAGGCGAAGGGGTCGCCAGTGGACCTCGCCACCCAGGTCCCGGAGTCGAGGCGTGGCTCTCTCCTGCGAATCTGCTCATGGACCTCCTGTTCTGGGTGGGTAGACGTGCAGGCAAGATTCTTGTTTTCTGGGGGCCTGGGGGCGCCCAGAGAGGCAGAGAAATGGTTGTACTGAATCTGCGTTTCGGCGGCAGAGCTTTTAAAAGGGACTCCGGACAGCTTGATCTGAGGAGGTGCTTGGGCCCGCGGGTCGAGGGTTAGGCCAGATTACGTGGGGGGCGATGGCTGCGGGCGGAGGGTACTCCTGGAAGCCCTCCGAGGTCATCCGAAAATACTGTAGTGATTTCCACGTGGAAATTCGAGGTAGTAAATTGAATAGGTGTGTGACCTGCTTCTCTTCCAAACTAAAGTTTGAACATTAAATGAGGTCAATTAGCTAATTAAACAGAGCTCCTGGAAGCAAGGAGGTAATTTTGGAAGCCCACAGGGGATGGTGGTTTGACCTCTACCTGGAATTCGACCCTCAACCTGGGCCGACCTACCGGGGAGTTTCTGCTGGCTAGGGAATCTAGCAGAAGTCATCGTGGATCCATCCAGCCAGGTCCCTTGCTGTCCACATTCAATAATAGTGAGCGCCTCCTACTGCGCGCTGGCGGGGAGGGGGTGTAATGGGATGTCCACAGGCTCTTACATTTGGAAGCCTGAGTTTTCCAACCACTTGTAGGTCGCAGCAAGGTTACCTGTAATCAAAGCAGTGAATCTTCTATTACCTGGGCAGTGAGAGTGGAGGGAGCTTTGTGCTGCTAATTAAGGCAGGGGTAGTGCACGTGGCTGTTTTAAGGAGGGTTAGGTGGTAGCTGTGGGTTTTTATCCCAGAAGTTAGTATCCTTCAAGAGGACTCAAGAGACCCTTGATTCTGTCCAAAAGAGGCTGTCGTAATAGTGGCTGAATGTTAGGACTTCCGGAAGCAATGTTCTCAAGGAAAAGGAACGAATTTCATTATCATACTAGGAAAACTTCCAAAGAGGAGGAAACGGGTGGAAAGCTGGTTCATTCTCTGGGCCTCTGTGCAGGAGGTTGGGATTCAGGTGTCAAAAGAGCTCTTTATGCACAAGATGATCTTGGCTTTCAAAGGCACGTCCCTGGGGACCCTGTTGACAGCCGTTGGCTGCTTTTAACAAGTTTAGATCTGCCAACAGGGAAGGGGAATCTCTGCCTGTCTCCAGCACCTTTTGCTTTAGGAAGCCCTGTTCATTCGGAGAAGTTCCCAGATGTTTCTAGGCTTGTTCAGTGGCTGCTCCGGATTGTGAGTGTGCCCCCTGCTGGTGTCTTGGAGCCTCTATCAAGTTCAGGGGACTTGGTCCAGGGCCTGAGAGGGTGGGAGATGGCTATCTAGGAGGCAGGATTATTGAGGCTGGATTCAGATGAGAGGAAATCTGACCAGAGGAAGGTGAGAGAACTACAAGCGGACATTGCACTTCCTATTTCTTCAGAGTGTTGAGGAGGGGAGGGAAACTGAGACTAGGCCAGGAGTGGGCCCAGACACAAAATGCTCCAAAAACAGTTCCTTAGCATGCTTGCTTTATTTCTGAATATGTAATGGAGTCCTAAGAGATGGATTTCTGGGGTTCCTGTGGGTTCCCATGAATAATAGGCATTTGTCCAAAGTGGGGCACAGTGCTATGGGATCTATGTGTGCAGATGCCTGGAGGCCAAAGCGGGTCCTGTGGGGCTTAGGGATATGTGTGGAGTCCTGCAGGAGCGGTGGACAATCCGACTCCTAAGGTCTCCTTACTGGGCAGGCAGAGCCTCCTTCTGAGCTTGAGGGCATCCAGGAGGGCACTACCAGAGAGAATGTACACACACAGCCTTATCATGAAACCCTGGTTATCTTTAACCACTGTAAACCTGTATGATGGTTGCTTTGGACTCCTTCATCCAGGTGACCTCACTAATTTTCTGAAACTCTCTCCCTTGACCGCCAGGGAGTTTGGGAAGTAGAGAAAGGAAAACTGTGCACAGGTCTGTCATATTCACCTTCGGAGTCCCCAGGCTCTTCTGGGTTCTGAATGAATGAGCCACTCACTGAAAGACTGTGAACAGATTGAGACCCCTTTCCTTGACTCCAGACCCTGTGACTTTGGTGCAGCATTGTAGCTCTAGAGCTGAGACCTGCCATTCTCTGCTGGCACAGCTGATCTGGGGCTTCCTCCACATAGTGCATCAGAATGAGTTCAAGGTCATCACCGAAGGACCTGCTGCTCTGTGCCAGGCTGGGAGTTGGTGCAGCTTGCTGCCCCTGGGAATGTCCAGGCTGGTGGGGACAAAGAGAAGTGCCAGGGCAGCTAGTGCAGGTGCCCAAGGGTTGTGACAGAAATGTTTGTTGGGTGCTAGCTGCGAAGCACAGCGAGTGCCCCCATTGTGTTCAGAGGGGAACATACAAACATCTGGGCGAGGACTGGGTTGTTTGACTGCATTCCTGGAATGGGTGCCTTTGGCAGAAATGATGTAGTCTTGGTTCCAAGGCAGGAAAAGCACCACCAGCAGGTGTAATAATAACAGAGTCAGCAGTCAGGATGTGGAAGGTCTGCTTTCTCTGCATGCCTGCATGCGTTCTTTCTTTCACTTTCTTTCTTTCTGAGATAGGGTCTCAGTTGCTCTTGAGCATGTGGTCCTCCTGCCACAGCCTCCTCTCCAGACTATCTGGGATTCTAGGTATCCCTGTGGTAAGCTCTTGCTGTCTTACGTCCCCTAAACCTTTGAGGAGAGACAAAACCAGATCCAGATCCTGAGGTTCAGGCCAGTGAAGCCGCTTCTTGCAGGTCCCACAGCTGATGCTAGGATTGCACGCAGACATCCTGGGCACCCTGGGGGAGCCCGGCCTTCAGGTCCCCCCGTGCTGCCAGGACTCAGAAGACATCACCTACTGGGAAGGCGCACCTAGAAGGCAGTGAGAAGGTGAGTGGTCCTGTTTCTGTGGTGGGAAATCAGGTAATAGTCAACAGGTAGAAACCAGTTTCTGATCAGATTTCTTCCTTCCTTTCTTTCTCTTCTTCTCCCACCTCCCCATGCTAGTGACTGAACCCCAAGTCTTTGTGTTGAGCTGTGGCTCCGGGTGATTTTTAATTTTGAGACTGGGTCTTGCTGTGTTGCTTAACTGCCCAATCTGGGCTCCAATTTGTGATACTCCTCTCAGTGTTGGGGTTATAGACTTGCACCACCATGACTGGCTGGCTGGTCAGATTTCTTGATGCGGAAAGCAGATTCAGGAATTGGTTTGACCAGCTGATGTGTGCTCACCTCGCTGGCAGTGGTGGAACTGTTGAGGTCGTCCTTATAGTACCTCTGACATAAAAGCCTTCCCTTCAGGGTTTTCTAGTATTAAACAGAGTAAGGGAGCATGCCTGCTTATGCTTTGTGCCCAGGACCTGCCCAGGGCTCGGGAACAGCAACCTGGGGCACACTGCATGAATGGCTCTGGGCTGGCTTATTGTAGTGCATACGTCACTACCTGGGGGACTAAGCTCTTAAAAGCTGGCCAGCTGTTGGGAGTTTTGGGTAGCAGTGGCCACAAACAGTGTTTCCCTGACTGGCTGCCAGATGTTGGTGCTGAGCTGTCCTGGCACCCCAGGACAGGGGTAGTGTTTGAGTATGCAATGTCCAGGCCTCTGCCAGGGCCACTGGGAACAGTGCAGTGGGGCATAGGGGTCAAATCAGGCCCAAATTCCTCAGCAGAGGCCACAGATTCCAAATGGTGGGCCACAAGGGTGCACACAGGCTCCAGGTCCCATCTAGGAAATGCTAATATCTAGTTCCCTAGGGATTCGTTTTGTAAGCATTCTGGGAAAACACTGAGAAACCTCAAGTTTTTAGGAGGTAGGATAGTTGAAAGAAGGTCCTGGTGGGTAATATCTATCCTGGAATACTGACACCTTGATGAAGGTATGGACAGATGATGTGACCTCTGAGCTGTCCACAGGTCAGACCTCTGAGGCTGCAGCCTCATGATTCTCCTGCAGATTGGAGGATGTCCTCCTTGAGGTGCAGCCAGAGTGAGGAATACCAGGGCCTGCCTGGGTGCTTCCCCAGAGCTCTACCGGATGCTTGGTTCTTGGGGCTGAAGAAGGCAGGGTGGAGAACAGAGAACCCAGCTGGGATGAGTCCTGGGAGGCCCAAAGCTCAGAGGTGGGGTGCATGTTGACCCCAGAAGAGCTCAGGCCCAGAGCCCACACAGGCCAGGAGCTGGGATTGCTCTGGCTGTTCTAGGAGGGGAGGCAGGATATGAACCTCTGTGCTTTAAATTTTCTGCAAATTCACTACTGATTCCTCAGCATGGAGGTCCTTCAGAAAGACACCTGCAAGCAGGCCCTAGGGACTCAGGATGGTGGTGGACGGACATATTGGTAATGGGAAGGTATCATGGTCATTGCTCCATTGTGGATCCAGGCTTTGCCTCCGTTGGTTTCACTTAGCAATGAGAAGTCACAGAAGGGCTGGGGAGATAGCTCAGCAGTCTAAGCTCCTGCCTGACAAGCTCGAGGACCCGAGTTCGATCCCTGGTGCCGCATGATGTGCCAGTCTTGGAGCCCAGGCATGCCTTGCTGGCTCTGAAACTGGGCATGATGGCACATGCCTTGTAATCCAGTGCTGGGGAAGATGAGATGGGGGAATCCCTACGAGTCCAAGCTGTGTAGTGAGGCCCTGCATGAAATAATTAAATAAATATTTTTTAAAAAGTCACGTAAGACATCAAACCAGTGGCTTCCTTGTTAGGTTACAGACAAAGGAGCAGCTCTGGCTGCTTAGGGCCCTGTGCTGGCGCTACAGCCTTGGGACACCATGCACTTTGATGGTGACACAGGCCCCCACTGGCTGGGATCATTCCATTGGGATGTTTACCAAGTGGGTTCAGGGGAGTGGAGGGTGAAGGCTGTGGGTAAACAGTGAGTTTTCTATGGAATGTGAACTCAAAGTTTAGGTGGGGCTGGGAATGGAATTTCTGAAGATGCTGACAGCCCGCCTGGATTTACTGTTAATAATTCTCTAATCACAAAGACAGGAACAAATAGCCTGTTCCTGATTCCTAGAGTTCCTCCAGCTCCTTGAAGTGCAGTGATGTGTATTCATCACATCCGTGGAAGTGGGGAACGTGGTTTGTTGCTAAAGCAACAGGAATGCCTGCGTTTAGTTTGTTTGCATCTTTGGGGTCCCTGTGGACAATGCCTCTGGAGTTTAAGTGGCTCATGCTGGGTGCTGGGGGGTTTTCTGTCTGGTCTGCACAGGACCCTCTTGGGATTATTCTGCCATTTTAGAGTCTGCCTGTTTTTAACAAAGCTTTTGGATAGTGGGAGCTGGATGCCCACTTCAGCCTAAGTGAAGGGTAGAGAGGGGCCTGTCAGGACACCAGGACACCAAGACATGACATGCTCAGCTGGTCAGAGATGGTGGGCTTGTGGCCCCACAGTGTTGGAAGCTGGCCTTTTCTTAGACACAGGTTCTGCCCTCCCCTTGGCCCTGGGTGGGTGTGGTAAGCAGGGGTGAGATGTCCTGGGCCACTGTCCCCTAGACCCTGCTGTTTAGGGGCAGCAAATTCTCATGAAATCCTTCCATTTCCCTTCCTTTGTGGTCCTTGTGAATGCACATGGTGAAAGCCCTACTCATGGTAAATGGGGGCACTTGGCAGGGAATTCCCTGATGCAGAGCCACACTGTTATCCCACTGCAGCTGTGGGTGGACTCTGGGACCACGGTGCCCTTTCCCAGTGATGGGCCAAAACGGAGGATGCTGACTGACCTCCCTGAATGCCTCACGGCTGGGCCTGGACAGGTGGTCCCTGTGCAGAATGATGCACCATCCCCTTCCCTGCCTCTAGGTCACCCTGGAACACACTAGTCTTTCTTCCTGTTCACTTTCAGATGAAGGAGACAGGAAAGCACAGAAGTCTTCAAAATTAGTCTGAAGGCTGCTTTTCTCTCTTAGGAGAGGGCGTTTTTGTTCTTGTTTATTTTGTGGTACTGTCAGTTGAACCAGGGCCATTACACTGAGCTGTGTCCCCAGTCCTTTGTTTATTTTAAGACAGGGTCTTGCTGAATTGCCTGTGCTTTGAGATCCTCCTACCTCAACTTCCCAGAATGTTGTGGTTATAGACACGTGCCACCACACCGGACCTAACAGAAGCTTTTAAGGACCCAGAAATGTTTGAGTATGTGTATTTGTCTATTGACAATTTGTCTTATGGGAAATTTAAAAAGAGAACTGAAATCAGCACCCCATGCGGCAAAAAGATCTAAGCGGAAGCCCTGGCCTGGGTGACTTGCTGACTTTGCAAGATCCTGCCTCAAAGGCCAGAAAAGGAGGATGTAGCCCCGTGCAAAGGCCCTGAGGACAGGCTCCCATTCTGCAAGCATTATTAATATATTTAAGGACAGCAACAGTATTCTCATTATATGTTAACATAAATAACATTTGTTTACAGAAGCATTTCCCGAAAAAGGAGTAATCAGAAACAAAGCAAACCAGAAAACTCTAATAATTTTCTAAAATAGAAAAGCGCTGTTGAATGGTGGTGTTTTACATGTTTTTTTTTTTTTTTTTTAAACAAAAGTCCATGCTGCCTGGCTTGACTTCTCTGCTTGTCTGTTGTATCATGTGTTGTATGGATCCTGGAGAACATGACCATTGTGGGAGAAAAGGAGAGTGAAACAGCAGTTCAATCTATAAAAGGTTTTGATGTCAATATCCCTGCAGAGGCCTTGGGGGAACTCTTAGGTTTCCCTAGAACACACATTGAGAACTGCTAGAAGGAGCATAGGGCCAGCCTCCTGGGCAGGGGCTGGACTCAAAGACCAGCTTTGTCATATATCCAGGTGGATGTTTTGAACAAGGCATATCCCTCACCTTTCAAGTCGTATCTGAAATGTAGCCGGAATTCTGGATGGTCTATAGGTGATCCCCATGCCAAGCAGGAAGAAACAGGCCCTCTGGTGCAGAGTCTGAGACAGTGTGCACATGCAGGGCCAACTGCAGGCTGCCACGCACCGGCTCAGGAGGTCGTGGATACAAGGCAGAGCAGCTGGCACGATGCAGAGCGAGATGGGCACGCGGTAGTTGAGGAGCAGAAGAGGTGTTTGTGGGGTACGTGAGAGGGAGAGCTTGTCCCTAGGCTGGGCAGCACGAGCCTGGGCAGTAACAAGGGGGCAGACAGCACGACAGGGTTGTGGATGTGAGGCCCTGTCCGGGTGGGGGCTGCTGGAATGGCACTGCCTGGCACTTGTGGATAGGAGCCCTGGTAGACAGCTGCGGGATCAAGGGCAGGAAAAGACAGAAACGTGCTGGGACAGTTCTGTGTCCCCGGGAGGCAACATACTCAACAACCAGATGTGTGCTCAGCGAAGAAACACAGCTGACCCATCTGCAGCCAGGGGTTGGAGTGGCACGGGGGGCTTTATTCTCAAAGGTGTGTTGTGAATACATATGTACGGTTAGTTTAAGGCAAACATAAAATATCTTCTAATTCTAGCAGTCTAATTTAAGCTGACACATGGAATCACAAAAATTCAACACTTGAACTTCTTCCCAACACACTTTTTCACTGTTACCACAGTTTACATCTATACTATTCATGTGTTTTAGCAATTTTTGTCTTCTTTTAACTTTGATCCTAGAATTAAACGTGATTTAGTCTCTTACTATTCCAATAATACAGATGCTGGGTTAGTGTGTATGTTTGTCTTTTCTAGTGAGTTTCACAATTACGCTATTGTGTCACTTTTTAATGTTCTTCTAAGTCAGCTTGGAGAGCTCCCTTGAACATTTCTTTTAAGTTAGTCCCGATGAATTTTTTTTCAGCTTTTGTCTTGGAATGTCTGCGTTTGGAATGGACGCTTTTACTGCATATAGTATTTCTTTTCTTTTTTTTTATTTGTATTTTAGGGAAGGGTCTACAGGGTGTTCTCACTACTAGATGTTGTAGTGATCTGCCAGTTTACAGCCTCCCAAGAGCTGGGATTACAAGCATGTGCCACCACACCCAGTCTCAATTGCTGTGTCAGTGTGCCCTGGGGTGGGGCTAGCATGTTAGGCCCAGAGATCAAACCCCTGGCCGCTGCACCTGCTTGCAAGGGCTTTAATCCACTGAGCTATTTGGCTGTCCCTCACTGTATGTAGTGATTTTGGTGTTTTCTTTGTTCTTTTTTTTTCTTTTTGTTTTTGTTACTTTTCAATATCTTGACTATCTCATCGTATGTTCTCTTAGCCTGCCAAGGTTTGTGCTGAGAAATCTGCTGATAGTCCTATGGAAGTTCCCTTGTATGAAAGGCATCATTTATTCCGTTTTCAAAATTCTCTCCATGTTTGACTTTGACCAGAAAACTTATTCAAAGAAATTATGGCTGAAAACATCTCAAGTCTTGGAAACAAAATGAATGTATAGATGTAAGAAACTAAAAAAGATGACCAAAGAAGATAAAAGCCAAAGAAATCTACATGTAGGCACATTGTGACATAGTACACTGTGATGTGACCAAAAGTTAAGTTGTATGGCAGTGATGGCACCAGGAAGCTCCTGTGAACCATAGAGGAGCCATTCTAGGTTATGGCCATGTGGGCCCCAGCATGTGACCTTGGAGTGTCCTTACTCTGTGACCCATCACCCAGAAAGGGCAAATGGCCTCAATGTTCATCGCTACTGGAGGTAGCACCTGTCTTGGAGGGTTCATACAAGAGAGGCTGTGGGGTCTGGGTGACCTCCCAGCTATGGACAAAGGAGAGTATGTGGCATGCTGCCTGTTTCCCCCATCCTCCTCTGGCTTGGTCCTCAGCCTATCTGCTTTCTGCTGGTTGGGGGCTCAGGCCCTGGATATTTTTTGAGGGGATAGGAAAAGTGTCTGACTGTCTCCAGAGAACTGTGAAGAGGAGCATGGGGACAGGAAAGGAGTGAAGAAGGTTCCAGACTGATGCCTTTCCCAGGCTGCTCATGTCACCCCTAACAGTGGGAGGAGCAGCCGACACTACCAGGGCTCTCATCAGAGGAAGATGTGGCCCAGCCACAGAGTTTAAGGGTGGCCTTTGAGAACACTCAATCTTTGGGAATCACAGAACAAATGATAGCTGGAGACCCAAGAGTTTTCTTATCCATCCGCGTGCTTTTTAGACTGAGGCACAGCACTGAGCACACTGGGAATTTGTTAGTAGCAGGCATTCACCTTGGATAAAAATTTGCTGAATAGATAAATTCCTAATAACAGAATCATGAAGCATGCCCATTTGTCAGGCAGTTAACTGGGCACCTACTACGTACTGGACTATTTATGTGTTTTCATTTCATTGTTCCCAACCATTCTGTTGCAAAAGAAAATCCCCATGCCTTGTGTGGGTTTATGAAACTGGAAATGAGTGGGGGTTGAGCCTTGGGATTACCTGAGACTTAAGATTTCAGGTTTTTGGTAGCAGGCAAAGTTTATCCTGGTTTAGACCAGCAGCACTGTGTTACTGAGTTGTCCTCACCGCACTATGCTCTCTGGCATTTGTCTTTTCTTTGGTGACTTCTGACATATCAGTAGTGGGGTCTGCGTGTCCAGCCAGATTGAGGGTGATCTTGAAGAAGGTGAATTTACAAAGAAGAGCTGGACTCTGTCCTGGCTGGTGGGGCAGTCTCTTCTCTTTTTCCTCTTCTCCTGAGTGGGGTTAGGAGGGAGGTTGAGGGAGAGGCTGAGAGGGGACTCTCCCTGGTAACAGGTGTTCATGTCTGGTCATTCAGAGTCAGCCCTTTGGTAACCTGATTGTATGGGATGAGAACAGAGGGCAGGCCCTCCCTCTTTCTCTCAGAGAGTGAGGCCCCTGTAGGCTGGTAGGCAGGCCTCTCTCTGGATACCTTTGACAATGGACGCAGGGCCGGAGCGTGGTGGGTGGAGGGGCTGAGATCACATACCGCTGTCCCTTCCTTTGCACTCTGCTTTACCAGCTGTGCTTCCTTGACAATTTACACCTGGACTCGGTGTGGCCCAGTACTTGTTACCTGCCTGCTTCCCTCTGGACGATCCTCATCCCAGGTGTTATGGTTTGTGTCTGGATGTCTCCCCAAGGCCTCATGCAGTCATGGATGGGGTGGCTTCTGGATTTTGTGATGGATTCTTGATCCAATGCTGGGATTATGGATGTGAGTGCCCTGGGGCAGATACTCTGCATTCAGTGTAAGGAGGGGAGAGAGGCTGGCTAGCTGCTTGAGCTGCTGCCACTCCCTCTGCTCTCTGCTCTTTGCTGTCTTCATGAATGGTTGCTCTCCTCCATGTACCACTCTGCCTTGGAGCCAGCTGAGGATGGACCAAAACCTCCACAAACTGTGAGCTAAATAAGCCTTTCCTTCCTTCATTTTGGGTGTGGGGTATTTTGTCCCAGCAAGAGAGAAAAGTAACTGAGACACCAGGGTAGACCTTTTCTGTCTGCCCTGTTCATCAAAATGTTCCTAGTGCTTTGGATGTGCCCGCCCCATACCAATAAGGTGCCTAGGAATGTGACTATAGTGTACTAAATCTTAAAATGTGTGTGTGTGTGTGTATGTGTGTGTATATATATGTATAGGTATTTGTATATATATATATATATAAATATATATACATATGTATATGTGTATCAGTTTTATCAATGTATACTGTACACACCATACAATTCACCCTTTTATTTATTTCTGTTTTTCATTTGTTTACTGCAGTGCTGTGGCCCAGACCCTGGGCCTCCACACTGAGCATATTCATTCGTTCATTCAATTGTTGATACTCAAGGTCTTGCTAAGTTGCTCAGGCTGGGCCTGAAACTTGCAATTCTACCTCCGTCTCCCAGAGTGCTGGGGTTACAGGAGTGTATCCCTAGGCCTGGCTATATTTAAAGAACACAATGCAGTAACTAATAGCATATTCACAGAGTGAAGGGCTATTGCTGCTCTTTTATAGTGTTTTAAGCAAACCCCCCCCCCCCAAAAAAAAGACTCTACTTTCTGTTTTGGGCTTTGCTTAGTTTGGACTTTTCTATAAAAACAGGTCACTCTCCATGGCCTGTTGTGGTGACTGGCTTCTTGCCCTTGGCGTGAAGCTTTTACGGTTTATCCATGTAGTGGGAGGAGACAGCGCTTTGGTCCTTTCTCGTTCACTGTGTGAGTGAAACCCACTTCATGTTTGCATGCGTCGCGTGGCGAGCGTGCAGGTTTCGCCCACTCTGTGGCTGCTGGGCATCTTGCTGCTGTGCACATGCAAATGGTTATGCAGACCCAGTTTCATTTCTCAGGACACTTACTCCGGAGTAAGTATTGTGGGGCTTATGGTAAATCTATGTTTAGCCTTTTGAGGAGCTGCCAGGCTTCTCTGCTGTGGATGAGCTATTTCACCAGCCTGTCCACAGGGTTTGAGGATACCAACTGACTTGTGTCCTCACCAGCACTTGTTATTTGCTCTACTTTTGAGTGTAGCCATTCTGGTGGGTGTGATGTATCTGGGTAGGTGTTTTTTTTTTTTTTTTTTCCT
>NDGN011464511.1:0-11895 GCA_002564285.1 Tympanoctomys barrerae
GGCAAGGCTGGGGCTCACAGCTGGACAGTTCTTGCTGGGTAGCCAGTGTTCTTTCCTGTCCCCGGTGGTGCTAAAGCACAGACAGTCCTAGCAGACTCATGCCTGTACCCCAGGAGCAAGGGTGGCTGTCTTTGAGCAGGGCTCACAGAGCCCTGATGGTTTACTTGGACACTCAGGGACACCAGGACAATGAAGATGTGCCCCTGCCACCCCAGGAGCCCAGACCCTCTTGAGGGCCTTTCACCTGGGATGTTCCAGCTGATATGCAAGCACAATGTCACTGTCTTGGTGACAGCGGCAATTTATTCACAGAAGCCTGGATCCACCTAACAGCAAATGCCTGCGACATGAAATCACACTAGACATACAACCCTTGGGTTTTAACGACAGCTCTGTAGCACCTGTGCCCCTTGAGCTGGCACTGAACACAGACAGGGACAGAGGACCAGCTGAGGGTCTGAGAACACCAGCAGCAAAGCCCTGAGCTGGCCAGGGAAAGGGTTAAGCCCAATGCTTAAACATAATAGCTGCGTGTCTTTGCGAACTCCAAGCTCTACCAGGAAGGCTGACAGCTCCCAGCAGGGCAAACAATAGCTGGGATTGTTCTAGTGAAAACTAGTCCGGCTGCAGCAGTTGCCAATAATTTTTAAAACAGCTTTAGCTCTGCTTCCTTGACTCCAACCCAACCTGAAAGCAAAAGGCAGACGTGTTCTTGTCTTAGCGTCAAAGCGCTGTGATGAGATGCCGGCTGGGGCAAGGACATGGCGAAAGAAGCTCAGAGCACAGAGCTGGAGCCCATGGGACATGCCCAGGCTGGGCCTGGGCCTGGGACTGCTCTGTGGCACGGTCTGAGTTTGTCTCTTGGAAGCAAAGTACAAAAAAAGGAGGCGCTCAGGGCGTGAATACGCACACTGGTCCCCAGATGATGACAAGATTGTTAGCGATGCACGCCTAAGTTTGGGTCCTAAGGCAACCATGTCAATGGCAGGGACAGGGACAAATGTCGGTCCCTCTTGGCGCTCACTCGGGGAGCAGGGCCCTCTGTCTGCCACCAAAACTCGCCGCGGAGCCCTACCTTCTCTGTCACTCAGAGCCCCCACCGCGTCGCCGTCGTGACTCAACCTCAGTTTTTCCAGGCTGGCGTTGTTTACAGTGAGGCTGGGTGAGATCACTAGTTCTAGCATTTCCTTGTACCTGCAGGGAGACAAAGGGAGATATAATTTATTCATTAATTATGCACACTTACTAATGATTCCCATGTCTTTCCCTAACAGTCTAAATATTGAAACCGATAACCTAAATCTAGTCCTTTTCTAAATTCCACATAAAAAAAAAAATCACTAAACTTTTCATCAAAGGAAAAGAAACAGTTGAAGTGAGGAACTTCCTTCCCCCACCCCAGAACACACCCAGTTGATTAAAATGTCCCCCTCCTTCGTACTGGATTTTGCCATTAGAAGAATTATATTTTGATCTCTTAAATGTCACCTAAATCACAGGCAGTGGACGGGGGAGGGGCTTTCAGAGGGGTAAGGAGAGACGGGTGGAGAGGGAGGATTTGGGTTGGGGATCCCCCAAAACAGAGGCTTTTGAGGAGCATGGAGCTGACCATGGTTAACAGCAAATCAGGCAGGTGGAGCAAGGCCCGGATGTACCCAAGGTCCTTAGCAGGTGCCTCTAGGCCATGAAACTCCGCAGCCCATCACTGGCTGGAAGAAAGAACATGCTCCACACACTGGCTTGTGATAGTGGTACTGATAGTATGGTGGAGGGGGAAAGCACACGGACAGGACTCCTGGGGTCTTTCTCCTTGTTTTCCCAAGAACGTATCCAACTCTTGTATCATGTCTATGGTCACTGACTCTAAATTCCTACCTAGCAAGGTGGTTTCTAGTTAAAGACACATGTTCAAAGGCCTCAGCTCTAACCCATCATGCTCGGCACTGATTCAAGTTGTCTTCAGAGAAAGGCAGTGGGGTCATCATTGGGACAATCGGTCACCACGGTGTTACTAAAACCTAGCAAGTGCCCTGACCGACGGTGTAGATGGTTCTAGATTCAGGGTCGGTCATCACAAGGTGATGAATCCCCCCCCCCATTTTGACACCCATGACCTTGAGCAAGTTATCAAATCATCTTGAAAATGAGGAGGAGCAAAGAACCTCCCTGACAAGGTCATGGTAAAGCTTAAGAGAGCGTATAAAGAGAGGACTTGGAAGCAGCAATCTCAATGCCGCAGGAAGGAGTGACTATAGGAGATACGTTTGCGTAATGGAATACGATACAGTGGTGAACAGGGCTAAACAGGAGGGTCACACAGCATGGTGGGCAGAAGATGTTAAAGCTGAGCAAAGCAGCAGCAGGACTCCCAGGCAGACCATGGTTCCCCTGACTGCGACATACCCAGTATTACGTACTGTTGAGGTATACCTCGGCATGCTTGTGATAATAACTCTGCGTAAGAATAATAAACACTAACTTCAGGAGAATGGCTGGGCGGCGTAACCCAGCAGGTGGTATCTGCATTTATCAAGGTTTTAGTTCAGGAGTTGACATGAACTACAGGCCATGGGCCCAGTCGAGCCTGATGCCTGATCCCATAGGACCAGTGAGCTAAGAAGGGCTTTCACATTTTTAAGGGATTGAAAATAACAAAGCAAAAGAGAGATTCCCTGTTGGAACGTGAAAACGATGTAAAATTCAAGTTTCAGCATCCGTAGGTTCTGCTGGCGCGCACCTGCTCCTGGGTGGCCTGCTTCGTCCTCGGCTATTGCTACAGCGCAACTCCTGAGCAGAGTGGTTTCCATGGAGACCACACGTGGTCCACAGAGCTGAAGGTATTTCATACCTGGCAGAAAACATCTGCCGAACGGTGTTTTAGTCCACAAACAGGGCACTGTGTGCACCACCGCCATGTGGTTTGCTACACGTCATTGTATGCTGGAGATGTTCAGTGTTTTGGAAAGAAGAAATCAGTCTTGTACAACTTGCATAGGAAGTACTTTATGCCTACTTTTTCAGTCTGATAAGAACATCCCACTGTCTTAGTTACTTTTCTCATCTCTGAGCTCACAGTTTGTACAGGTTTCAGTCTCTAATCGCTGACTCCAAGGCAGGGTGGCTTGGTAGAAGGGCATCAGAGAGGAGACACAGTTCATGGCACCCACAAAATAGCAAAAGCAACAAAAGAGGGGAGACAAGGCTCTCTCTGTCCCTCTGTAGGCTCCTCGCCCTAGGCTGGGTACAGCACTCACACCCTAAGTCCTAGCCAGAACTATGCTAAGCCAATCAGTAGACTCATTTAGCCGGCACACATCCTTGACCCCAGCACCACACAGTATAGACTCAGTTGCCTCTGGGGAGCCCTCGCATAACCACACGAGGCTTTGGGGGGACCACTAGGCACAAACCGTAACATCAACATGTCGCAACCTCTAGTGCTCATAATTTCGTAGTAACCAATAGAGGTTGGCGTCTAATGTTCTCGAGCGCATGTGCCTGGTGAGTGCCATCTTCCCTGGATGCCGAAGGTGCTCCAGTGTGAGGCCTCAGTGTCCTGATCTTTTTCATAAATCAAAGCACACCGTACGGTGCATGACAAAGAGCAGATATTGAATATACTGACTGTAGGTGCCAGAAATTTGCATTTTATCCAGATTGTTCCCTTCATTCTTTGGGGGTATATGCAAATAAAGTTATGCAGTTCGGCTGGGCATAGTGGTGCATACCTGTATTGCAGTCAGGGAGGCTGAGGGAGGAGGGTAACATGCTTGACCCCAACCTGGGAAACTTACTGAATTAGCAAGATCCGGTCACACAATAAAAAATAAAAAAGGCTGGGCCTGTAGGGCAGTGTGATGGCCCTGAGTTCAATTCCCCATTACCACAATAATATTTAAATAAAATTTGAAAATGATATAAAAGATAGCACTGGGCTCTAAACACCCAGATGTAATGAGTGCGGGTTTTGGGGGCAGCAAATGATAAGCTGAATAACCCAATGTGGCTAAAAACAAAACAGATTGCTCCTCTCTCTAGGGTTTAAAAATATTTGAGGCGGTTGCCAATATTCTAAAGCAAGTGATTTTGCACGCACGCAAATTGAGATTTTCAGCCTTACCATAAAAGCACAAGACTGTTGACACCATCTTTTATATCAGACATTAGTTGGAGCCGAAGGGTGGGTGCCCAGTGTTGGCATGGCAACAGACCCTGACTGTCCCAGACTCTGCCACTCCCTGCTCTGCTGTCCTGGGCCCTCTTTTTCCATTTAGATTTCTTCCTGCTTACTACTAGCATTTGTATTTGACAACTAAGACAATATTTTGAGAAAAGCCTGTCGAGGGAAGAGCCAGCCCTGAAGCTTGTCAGGTGCAGCCACAGAGCCTACTTTCTCCGTGCTAGCGTGCTAGCGTCATTCCTAAGCACGTCACATGTCGGAGGAGCCTCTGCCTGTCAAGTGCACAGCAGAGCGGGGTGTACCTGTGAGTTCTGAGCTCCGAGAGAGTTCCAGCCCCCACAGAGCTTGGTCATGCTCCGCGCCCTGCTGCCTCAGATCCCGCAGGGCCAAAACCAACACGAATTCCTCCTATTTTCTCCCACTCAATCTTGTCACTGTGTCACCCAATTAAGGTCTGCTGGAGGACAAGGAAAAGGAAGGGGCAGAGGGACAGAGTCACAAGAACAGAGGAAATCTACACTAGAGAGATCAGCTTTTTCCAACAGGATTAAAAAGAAAATTCCATTTATCTTTTTTTTTTTTGTTTTTTAGGGGCGGAACTGGGGATTGAACTCAGACCCTTGCGCTTGCCAGGGAAGCACTTATTCTACTAAGCCATCTCCCCAGCTCCATTTATCTTTACTTTCCACCCCACACTGGGGTAATGACTGTAATGCATTAAATATGTAATTATGTCTCTTTATAAATGATACCATGTTGTTTTATGTGTGGTCTGATTTAACATATATGCTTAGTAGGCTTTTTGTTTTCAGCATGCACTATGATTTTAAAATGCTGATAAGTAACTGGAAGGATATCTAGCTCGTGGCTGTGACTGACTCCATACCGTGTGTCCATCATTGTGCATTTATGCGACATCCTAGTGGTGACTACCAGAGTACCCTTCATCTCTCGGCCACCACATACGATGCTGCCATGAACCCCTTCGTTCAAAGATGCTTTTGAGGCAGGCCAGTTGCGGTGGTGCGTCCCTATAGGCCCAGCACGCAGGAGACTGAGGCAGGAGGATCGCTGTGAGTACAGCCTAGGCTTCAAAACGAGTCCAAGGCTAGCCTGAACCGCGCTGCGAAACTCTTGACTTCTTAAAAACACATCTATTTCTACATATGCACACACTTTCTTCTTCTCATTCATTTTTTTTTTAAGATAGGGTCTCACTATATAATTCAGGCTAGTCTTGAACTCGCTCTGTAGCTGATGGCCTCAAACCTGCGTCAATCCTTCTGCCTCAGCCTCCCGGGTGCCGGGATTACAGGCGCACACCCCCATGCCAGGCTGTTCACATATTCTTAACTGTGTCTATACTCAAGGGGGGTGATTTCTGCATCGTACGAGGTACCTGACATGAACGTGACCAAGTTCCAGCATCCTTTGCTTCACTACTCCTGTGCAAGTCAGATTCTCATCAGGAAGTACACAGGGTCTACTTTTTTTGTATCTTAGGGAAGGGTCTACAGGGTGTTCAGGGTCTCACTACTAGATTGGACTTGGTAGTGATCCGCCTCTTTACAGCCTCCCAAGTGCTGGGATTACAGGCGCTGCCCACCATGCCCAGTCTCAACTGGCGGCTCAGCGCGCCCCAGGGATGAGGCCGGAGCGGCATGCCCGGGGGGGGGGGATTGAACCCCTGGCCCCTGCATCTGCTCACAGGTGCTTTAATCTGCTGAGTTATTTGGCCCGCTCTAATGGGTCTACTTTTATAGTTTTGTACTAATACATGACATTGCCCAGCTTTCTCAGTTTTGCCACGCTTACGGGTGGAAAATAACGACCCAGTTGTTTCAAATGTATTCCTGTGATTATTAGGGAGTCACGGTGCACATGTTCACACCACTCTGGGCTATGTGTGTGTTGGGAAAAGTCTATACCCCTCTTTTATCTTTACCCATTCTTCTACTTTTTGTTGTCAATTTGCTGGGCTTCCTGTGTTAGGTCATTGTTCGTTTTACATACTGTAAATTTATTCCTGAATCTTACATTAATCTGTTTTCTATGTTTCTGGTATCATTTATAGAACAAAAAATAAAAAATCCTTACATTTTTGCCCAATAATTTTTTTTTTTTTCAGAACCAGGGATTGAACTCAGACCCTTGCGCTTGCCAGGCAAGCACTTACTCTACTGAGCCATCTCCCTGGCCCCTTTGTTATTGTTTTTGAGACAGGGTCTTCTTACTATGTAGCCCAGGCCATCCTTGAACTCATGCAACCCTCCTGTCTCAGCCTCTGGAGTTTTGGGATTATAAGTATGTGCCACCATGCCTAGCCCAATAACTTTTATATAAATATTCTCTCCCTATTTCTGACATTAAAACTCCAACTAAATGTTAAGCCATTCACTTATCTTTCCTATCATAAATTTTTAATGATTTTTATTATCATGTCTTCAGTTTATCTGCACTGCCGTTTATGAAGTTTAATGTTACATATTTCTCTGACATTGGCGAGAATGAAAATAAGCCAATTTTTCTAATATATGTTAAAAGCTATTTAACTGAATTCGCTTTCCAGCTATGATGGGGCAGGTTATATATTTTTTTTGTTTATTTCACAATGATGATTAAAAGCAAAAGCTATGAAAAATTATCTTACAGCAACAAAAGACAAATAAGGCTGAGTCTGAGGGCCCAAGATCCAAGTGAGGTCAGAAATGGACTCAGTCTGATCACTAGTAATTGTCCTGCCAATATATTTGCCAATTTATAAGCAAAGAAGAAACACATGGTAGCTTAGATACTGAGACTGGAGGGAAGGCGTAGAACTGAGGGGTAATAAGGCAAGCTGGACACAAGGAGGAGAGAGTCTAGAAACCCGAGACTCCAGAAGTGTGAGCCTGATATTGCTGAGAGTTATTATCTTTGCGATTGTTGCTGAAACTAAGCCAGGTGGGGTAAGAAGTAGAGAAAGCACGGAGAGAGAGCTGGTGTCCCAGGGAGCTTCTAGCCGTCTGTCTCCCTTTAAGGTGAGGAATGCCAGGGAGACAAAAACTGGAATCTGGGGTCCATTAAGGATGAAGAACCTTAACAAACACACCAGGTTTTTAACTGAGATCCCTAAAGGGTTATTCTCTTGGAGTAATGGCAAACCAGCTGGATCCTGCCCGGGGTAATCTTAATGCCATGTTGGATCAAGCCAACTTGCTTTTTCAGCCACCATTTTCTGGAGGAAAAGTAGCTTTCCTTTGGGAGATATGAACTCTTCCATAGGATTCAGAGTTGCTCATATGTACTAAAAAATTACCAGGCATGCTAGGAGATAAGAGCAAGGTCAAAAATTAAGGCAGGAAAGACCAAACCTGTGAGATTAAGACATTGGAGTTGTCAAATATGGACTCCCCAATGACGATAAAGAAAGAATATTTAAGGGCCGGCCAGATAGCTCAGTGGACTAAAGCACCTGTTTAGGCAGAGTGCAGCAGCCGGGGTTCGATCCCCGGGCCTGCTGTGCTGGCCTCAGTCCCAGGGCGTGCTAAGACAGCGACTGAGACTGGGCATGGTGACATGAGCCTGTAGTCCCAGCACTTGGTAGGCTGAAAACAGGAGAATCACGAGTCCAATTAATGTAATGAGACTCTGCAGACCCTGTACCAAATACATAAAAAAATAAATAAAATGAAATAAAAAAGAAAAAATATTTATTTCAGTACTGGGGATCAAACTTGGGACCCTGCACTTGCCAGGCAGATGCTTATGCAGCTGAGCTACGTCCCTGGCCCCAAAAAAGAATATTTAAGATGAAGAATGCTACCAGTGAACTACAATCTTTTTAAAAGAAATTATACACTGAAAGGAAAATTATTAAAATTTTCAGGGGACTACAGAGTAGAAATGGCAAAACCAAAAAGGATTAATGATTAGTAGACAAATCACAGGATATGGTGAAAGGTTTAACACACACACAATGAGAGCCACAAAAGGAGAGGATAAAGAGAAAAAGTAGGGCCAGCCAGATAGCTCAGCTGATTAAAGTGCCTGCTTAGGCAGGCGCAGGGGCCAGGGATTCGATGCTGTAATCCCAGCACTGGGGAGGCTGAAAACAGGAGAATCACCATAAGTCTGATCTACATAGTGAGACCCTGTAGACCCTGTACTAAATACATTTTTAAAAGGAGAAAAATAAATTATGATATTTAGAGAGAGAAAAAACTTTCCAAGATGGGAGAAGGACAGCAAGTAGCGATGAAACCAAGAAGCTGTGTGAATTCCACAAGGATAAATGCTCTGGGCACATGGCAGTCAGACTGTACATATGCAAGAATATATCAATCTTAAAAGCAGGAGAATTAAAGATACACTACCTTCAAAGAAGAACCAGGGCTGGGAAGATGGCTCAGTAGAATAAATGCTTACCTGCCAAGTGCAAGGGCCTGAGTTCAATCCCCGGTCCCACCAAAAAACAAAACAAAACAAACAAACAAAAAGAACCAATAAGACAGATAAGCAACTTTTCAGAAGAAATGATGGAAACCAGACAGTAATGAAATTTCACCTGCCAATGCCAGCAAAAAAAAAAAAGTCCTCAGCAATGAAGACAAAATAAAAATGAAAAAAAAATTGCGATATTGGCCATCAGCAGACCTACACTACAAAATAATGTTCTAGAAGCATGAAAACTCAGCAAAGACACAGAACAATAAGACAGGATAAATACAATAAGACAGGATAAATACATAAGCAGTAGAAGAATACAGTGAGTCTACCCTGAGGATCCCACATTTCCTAGAAATGGTAAGGGAACTAATTTATAAACATTAAGAAATAGCAAGGATGCATATTAGAATCTTGAGGGTAATCACTTAAAGAATAACAATAAATGTAAACATTTAATGCACATTTATATTAAAGTAATTAAATAGACTACTCTGTAAAAGACAAAGATCATTCAAGTAAATAAAAAAGACAAAGATTATCAGATTTGATTTTTTAAAAAACCAAACCCTGCACTTATTACAAGAGGCACCCATTAAATACAAAGCAAAAACTGGAAGTGTTATAATGAGAAACTTCATTTAAATATAAAACAAAGGCAAAGCCAAAAAAAAAAAATTGGAAAAATCCATGATGCAACCTGAAGGCAAACTGGCATCCCCCGAATGTGCTTTAAGATTAGAACCATGGTTGTAGAATTAGATGGTCAGAGGAACGTGATAAGAGAATCAATGTAATTTAAAAATATGTCCTTTCCAAAATTAACCCATTTTGCATGCTACTGATCTCAAAGGGAATAAAAACAGTTGACTGAATCTGACTTCTGGGGAACTGAAGATCTAAAATGCAAACACACCTACAGCAATTCGAACAGTTCATCCTCGGGAGACAAACTGATGGCCCGAACAAAGCCAAAGCAACAGAAAGGTGATGTCGGTCTTTCCTACTGCCGGCTCCAGCTCCAAGGAGAGCGGCTGCAGAGGCAGACTAGTAACCATGAAGCAAAGCGCAGGAATGTGAGTGAACAGCTCCAGGCAACTTACTTTGCAGAGTTAGAGAAACCCTTCCAAAAATTCTCACCCTAGTTTTTATTTCCTAAGTACCTATTACATGCCAGGCAATTTTCCTGATGGCTTTTACATTATCTCCTTTAATTCTCTCAGCCATCCTGGGAGGTACGATTATCTGTCCGTCCCAACAGGCTGACTAAACACAGATGTAGGTCTGAGCCCGTTACAGGCACAGAGAAAATGGGAATCCCTACTGCTTGGTGCACTTTCCTGTTGTGCCACGATGATCCATAGAGATGCTTTTCACGTTTCAGTGCACAGTGAGTTTTGTGCGTTGAGTGGTGCTGTTTTATTATTGAATTACAGGGGGTAGTGGAGGCTGATCTCTTCTGTGTTTTGAGGCCTTGGGAGGCCTTAACTCGGCCCTGGTGATGATGCTCATTTAACAGAAAATAGAGGCTGGCCAGATAGCTCAGTGGACTAAAGCGCCTGCTTAGGCAGATGCAGGGACCAGGGCTCCATACCTGGTGTGCTGTTGCTGGCCCCACCCCTGGAGTGTGATGACACAGTGACTGAGACTGGGTGTAGTGCTGTGTGCCTGTAATCCCAGCACTTGGGAGGCTGAAAACAGAAGGATCATTACAAGTTTGATCTGTGTAGTGAGACCCTGTACTAAATACAAAAAAACCCAAAACAAAACAAAACAAAAAACCCTCAGAAAATAGAAGTAAAATAGATCCCAAGTACAGAGTGCTCCCAAGCATGGGTTCATGGCATGAAACAGGTAGAGGTGAGGAGGAGACTGAGCCTTAGGGAGACCTGGTTAATGCCTGGTGGAGTCAGGATTCCCAGCCAGACTGTCCAGCTCCATCCGGGCGCTGTCACCGACCCACACCTCCTAAGTACAAGTGGAACCCAGAGCCTATTCAACCCTGAAGTCTTCTGATCAACCTGGGCTTGGCAAGGGTGGCTGCTGACAACATTTGCATGCAGGCTGACAAAGGCTTGAAGCACACAGTCCTTTCCTTCCGGGGACACAGGGAACAGCAGGAGGACTGCCTGGAAACCCCCTCCATCCCGGGTCAGGACTGAGTCCTGCAGTGTGAGGGAAGGCAGGCACGCTTGCCATTCGCCCCTCGCCCTGTTCACAATTACCTGAAATAGGAGACCCTTCTATTCTCTTTGCAGGGGAGGGAAGAGAGAAGTCAGACAGTTTTAGGAGAGCAGGGGGAGGAGAATGGTCCAGCTTCCCTTTCAGCAGGGCCAGGAAAGGAAGCTGAGGCATGGGATTCATTTACCAAAAAAAGAAAAAAAAAGTTCTCTGTTGCATTGTTGCAAATGCCTGATACCTCGCTGCTTCAGAACAGAGCCCAGGGGAGTGGGAAGAAAGAGGCATTCAAAGCCGTGGCCCTCTGGCCTTCTTCTGGGCCTGCTGCTGCCGGCAGCATGCACCATTTGTTACCCTTGTCACCACCCCAGTCCCTGGGGACAGAGAAGCTTTGGGGGAGGGCGCAGGGCTGCCAGAGGAGCAGAGAGCTGACAGCTGGAGGGTGGGGGGTGGGGTGGCTTCAAAGGCTAGGCGGGATCAAAAGCAGATGGAGGAGCAGGCCGCTTACCTTTCCGCACCCCCCTGAGTGCACTGGCTACCTTGGCTGGAGACGGGGCCCTGCTGTTGGGTGGGGAGGACAGATGGCCAGTGGGCTACAGGACTGTCGAGAGGGCCAACTCCCAGCATCCTCGGAGGGCTCCGAAGTCGAAGCCTGCAGTCAGCTGACCTCACGCTTCTGGACAGACAACCCTGTGTGGCCCAAACCTGGACATTTTTGGCTGCTCCTACTGCTCCCATTGATTTCAGATCCTGATAAATCTGCTCATGGCAAAGGGCGCACGCCCCACTCCTCCCTGCCCTCCACCTCACATCGAGCCCCCATCAGGTCTCACCAACTTCACTGTATGGCCACTGCTAGGCCCGGGCCAGGTCTCTCTCTGCCCCGGATACCACTGTGACCACCATGTGTGTCCCCCTGGGCCAACTCACTTGGTTCTCTGCACACAGTCCACCACATAAAGGCAAACCTGCCCCTCTCCTCACCCTTGTTTCACCTGAGTGCTTCCTACTGCTCTTAGAATGAGGCGAACAGCTCTGAACAAGACCTGCTTTGTCTCCTCTGTACCTAATGTCTTACGTCTGCACACTGGCTTCTCTCTCCCTCCCCGCTG
>NDGN011464530.1:0-17044 GCA_002564285.1 Tympanoctomys barrerae
TGCTAAGCTTGTTCTAAGTAGGTGCTTTAGACCACTGAGCCATCTCACCAGCCCATAAATCTTACATATATTCTTACAGAAAATAAAAAGTAGAAAGCACTTCTCAATTTATATAACCTTCATTCACAAAATGGGCCCCTGTATTACAAGAAGAGAAAATTACAGGCCAGTGTCTTCAAATATGGATGTAAAAGTCCCAGTAGGGTGGGGAAGAATAGGGAAACAGATACAAAAATGGTCAGCATACGATATTTGTGTGTGTATGCCAGTTTCTCATAACAAATGTAGTATATATCACAAACGTACTTTAAAAAAAAAAAAAGATCCTAGGCTAAATAATACTGACTCTACATTAAAAAGTATGTTTACATTTTAAAATGCTGCATCTTGATTGAGGGTATAGCTAAGTGGTAGAATGCTTGCCTAACATTTGTAGGGCCCTAGGTTAGAGGCCCAGCACTACAAAAAAAAAAAAAAAAAAAAAAAGAAAGAAAAAAAAAGAGAATCTTGATCAAATTGAACTTATCCTCAGATTTCATTGTTATTTTATCATTCAAAACTTGTCCAATGTTTTAGAATAGTTAGTATATAGGCTTTTGAATGTTCCCCACACAAAGAAACATATCTGACATGATAGATATATATACTTGGATCCACTTATTGTACATTTTATACATGTATTGAAATGCCACATTGTACACATGAACATGTAAAGTTACTACATGTCTTGAAAAAAAAATATATATATATATAATAAAGGTTTTTAATAAAAAATTATTGTGACTCATTAACAGGAAAAAATGATAATCGATATGGACAAAAAGCATGAGATAACAGTTGAATATACACTATGATTAAAAGACAAAGAACAACAACAAAATCCTCTTAGCCTGCTTCCTATATAGGAATGGAAGTTGTGGTGGATTGACAACTGGTGGTCAACTTGTAATACCCAGCTGAACTGTATCAGGGTGGTGCTGGATGTGGAAGGCCCCCCTGATGTTTTTTGCCAACAGCATAAAAAGAGAACTGGAGGGGAAGATAGTGTGCTGTTCCTTGTCCTGAAGAAACTTTTCCCTCTGATTTTCCTGACACGAATTTAGCAGTTATCCTAAACATGATATCTGCTATAAGATTTCCTAGGTTTCACTCAGCAAATTGAAGTAATTCACTTTCGTTGTAGTCAGGCCTTACAAGGGAAAAGATTTAACACAGGACACATAATTTAGGATTACTTTATAATATTTATCCAAACAGTCAAATGCAAAAGAATGCGGAAGATGTATCCACACACTAGAGACCCAAAGAATCCAGGTAAGGCCTCGACCCTCCTCCTCAGAGGAGCTCAAGTCCTTCCTGTCACTGAGGATGGCTGCAGTTCTTTGGGGGAGCTCTGGTCCTACTTTTAGCATGTTTCCTGGCTCTAGAGGGGAAGAAGGTGTGCTGTTGGTTCTCCTGGAGAAGCTTGTCACACTGGCTTTTCTGGTATGAACTCAGTTATCATCATCAGAGCAGTTCAGGATCTCATTGCTGAGAATGGCTGTGGTTCTTTTGGGGGTAGCTCTGATCTTTACTTTGAGTGTTGCTTCCTGGCTCCAGTGCAGATTCTTCAGTCTGCTGGCACAGATCCTTCACCCCTCTGGTGCAGACTTTCTAGCTTCTACCACTGACCTATGGGCCTTCCTAGTGCATATCCTTGATACAGACTTGCACCAGAGATTGTTGTGGGATCTAGGCCTCCAGCTGAACACATGGGGATATTGCCATAGGTTCTAGGTCTTCAGCTGAACTCATGCAACATTGCCATAGGGTCCAGGCCTTAGCTGGATTCTTTGGGTCTCTAGTGTGTGGATAGATCTTCTGCATTCTTTTGCATTTGACTGTTTGGATGAATATTGTAATCCTATAAATTATGTGTCCTGTGTTAAATCTTTTCCTTTGTAAACCCTGGCTACAACAAAAGTGAATTACTTCAATTTGCTGAGAAAATCTTATAGCAAATGTCATACTTAATAGCATAATGCTGAAAGTATTCTTTCTGGATTCAGGAACAGCCTAGAGAGTTAACTGTCACTGCTGCCTTTCAACTTGTCTTAGAGTTTTTAGTCAAAGCATTAAGACAAGAAATAAAATGAAAAATGTAAAGTTAGGAAAAGAACTAAAATTTCCATTTTACAGATAATGTGAATCTACATGAATAATGTCCTGATTTCTGTAATTTATACGGATGGCAGATAGCATTCCTCTCATTTTGACTTTGCCTCTGTTTATTCTTAAAGTTAAGAAATCCCTTCAGTATAGGAAAGTAGCTTCTCATTCTGCAAGTGTGTGCAGCATAGGTCTTACTCTTAATATTACTTTGTTTTCTCTGCAGGTCCTATCTGACCCCTGTACGGGATGAGGAAGCTGAGTCTTTACGGAAAGCACGCTCCAGACAGGCTAGGCAGACTCGTAGGTCCACTCAGGTGAGTGTGACTTTTTTAAAAGTCCTTTTGTTTGTCAGCCTTTTTACTGGAGGTGCATTTTAAACTCACTGTGTTAAATGTTACACTATGTAGAATTAATTGAATTTATATCTATGTCTGTTTTCTCTGACCTGTATTCCTCTAGATTCAGAGCAGATTGATCATTCCATTTGTGCATGAGGACTTTTGAGAATCTCTTGAACCCTCCTATACTTTATACTTTTAAGGGAAGACAGTTAATCAGTTCATCATATGATAAGCACAGAATTTTCTTTTGCTCCATCATACTCTTATGTGTGTATGTAAGAGAAATAAAAACATGTTCATATAAAAACTTGTTGATAGTGTTTATAGCAGGATTATCTACAGTAACCAAAAGGTAAAAACAACCCAAATGTCCATTCAGTAATCAATGAATAAACAAAAACGGTAGAATATTTTTTGGCATTAAAAACCAATGAAGTGGGCTCAGTAGAATAAGTGCTTGCCTGGCAAGTGCAAGGTTCTTAGTTCAATCCCTAGTACCTCAAAAAAAAAAAAAAAAAGCAATGAAGTATTGGTACATGTGATAACATAGATGAGCCTCTGAGAAAACATGCTAAGTGAAAGAAATCAGACACAAAAGACACTGTATGTTACATGATTCCATTTATGTGTTATGCTCAAAACTGGCAAATCTAGAGATAGAAAGTAGATTAATTCTAGGAGACAGTAGGGGTAAGACTTTCAATGGGTATCAAGTTTTTTTGTGGGTTGATAAAAATGTTTTGAAATTAGTGATAATCAATTGCATAACTCTGAATATACTAAAATCCAAGGAAATATATACTTTTTTAAAAGGTAAATTTTATGATATGTGGATTATATTTCATTAAAGAAGCCCTTTCCTAAAATAGGAACCTCTAAAGAGAGTCATCAAAGCAGTTTAAGGAATATGTGATATACTGCATTACATTTTGTTGAAGTAACCATGCATAGAATAGAGTGCTAGGTAGTGTATGTTTGCCAACTCTAGAAACCAGAAGACTTGCTAGGAAGCTGTTACTAGTATATTCCATGCTGAAAATGAAAAGGGTGTGAACTGATATAATGAAAATGGAGAGAAGGTTATGAATTACTTAAGGAGACAGAAAAAGATGACCTCATGGGTAATGAAGCACAATGAAAAGTAGCAGCCAGAGAAGTAAAAGAGAAAACCAGAAAACAATAGTGGCCTAGAAACAAATGAAAAATGAGTTTTGAACGTAGAAAAGAATTTCAACACTTTTAAGTGCTTTTGAAGTCAAGTAAGAAAGTTGATGACTGAAAAAGGAACATTTTATATACTGCATGGCAGCTGTATATACTGCATGGGTTTTTCCTGGCCATCCTAAAGTAGATGAGCATTCTCTCATGCCATATCAGCCTCTTTACAGGAGAGTACTAAGGATTACTTTGAACTATATTCCCAGATGTTTTTTTACTTTATTTTGAAACAGGGTTTCACTATCTCTTAAGGTGCCCAGGCTGGGCTCAAACTTCTTGCCTCAGCCTCCCAGGTGGTATTACAAGTGTGCACCACCATGCTTATCTTTCTTTTTTTTCAATTAGCAATAATCACACCTCAGATAAACCTCATTGGCTATGATACTGCCATGATTATTTGTCTACTTCCTTTAATTGAATGTGTCCTAGTTAAGGACCAAGACTGGCCTTTTTTTTTTTGGCTTTGTTTTGTTTTGGTAATTATACATAACATAATTTAACAATTTAACCATTTTTTTAAATGTTCAGTGGCATTTACATTTATGTTGTATAGCTATCACTATCATCCATGTCTAAAACTTTCTTCATCTTCCAACACTGAAAGTCTGTATCCATCAAATAATTACTATTTCCTATTTCCCCTGGCAACTACTATTCTAGTTTTGGTCTTTATGAATTTCAGCATTTTAGGAACCTCCAATGAAATATGCAATGTGTATCCTTGTATAACCTGCTTATTTCACTGATTATATCATTAACAAGGTTCATCCATCCTATATGTAGCATGCTCAGAATTTTATTCTGTTTCAGGATGAGTAATATCCCATTGTATGTATATGCTGTGTTTTGTTTATCCATTCATCTATGTTGAGGATTTGGTTTTTGTGAATAATGCCATGGTAAGAATGGTTGTGTAAGCATCTCTTTGGAACCCTGCATTCAGTTGCTTTGGGTATATCCTCAGAAATGGAATTTGCTGGACCATATTATAATTCTCTTTAATTTTTGAGGAACTGCCATATTATTTTCATAGTGGTCATACCATTTTGTGTTCCTTTCAGAAGTGTACAAGATTCTAATTTTTCTGCATTCTTGCCTATACTTATTTTTTAGGTTTTATTCTTATTTTGAGAATAGCCATGCTACTGGTTGTAAAGCAACAAACTGACTGTAGTTTTGCTCATCATCTTTTCCCCCAGCATACAATAAATAATAAATATGTACTTATTGTATAAGTATGAATGAGTGATGTGCAAATGGCAAGAGAATATAAAGTAGCCTGGAATCATTGCAATTTTATTTATATAAGGAAAGTAAAAAAATAGGGAAGTTAGCTAGTGAAGGCTGTGGAATTGATGGTGAAGACTGGGACATGTAAGTATGTTGTAGGAAAAGGTCCAGTAGAGGAGTGCAAGTCCACGTCAAAACTTAAAGGCTTTTGTAACTCTTTAAAGTATGTAGATTACTTCTGACAATTTTATTAGAGCCTTCATGAAATTGTATGAGGGACTTCTGATTCTGGAAAGAAGTGTGTAAGAAGGCAAACTCCAAACTCCTTAGCATCCATTAGATCCTTTATGACTTACCTCTACCTGCTTTCCTAAATTCAGTTACTTTTATTCTGTCTCCACTCCCACAGCTTCCTTTATTTATTTGCATGCTTCACCTTTGCTAAATTACAGATTTTTGATCAGCTCTGGACTGTCAGTTTCTTTGAGCAAGCCAATAGTGCCTTTTCTCCCTGCCTTCTACCTTAGTTGTGCTAGTTTATTTAGGTTTTTTTTTTGGTGTGTGTGTGTGTGCAGGGTCTCACTACGCAGCTCAGACTCCTAGTGATCATCCTGATTTCTGCACCCCTAGTGCTGGGATTACAGGAATGCACCACCATGCCCAGACTTCATCCCCTGCTCAGTGCACTCAGGGGTGTGGCTGGCCTGGCATGTGGTGCCAGAGAGCAAACCCTGGCCCCTGTGCTTACCTAAGCAAGTGCTTAGTCTGCTGAGCTATATCACTGGCTGTCCTCCATTATTTTTGTATTGGTAGTTATCTGATTTTTTAAATATCTATTAGTATTCATTTTATGAAATTGACTGTACCAGTGTGTGGTGTATGTATGTTTATACGTGCTATCTCTTTATGTTGAGTTTGTCCCTTAACCAATATGTAGCTGTTTGTCTCTTTTTGTCATTTTTGGCTTGCAATGTACTTTGTCTGAAGTTAGGACAGCTGCTCTTGCTTTTTTCTGGGTTCGCATTGCCTGGGATATTGTTTCCTATCCCTTGATTTTTAATCTGTGGATTTATTTAATTAAATGTTTTTAATATGCTGCTTATTGTTGAATTTTGTTTCTTGGTTCATTCTGCCAATCTATGTCTTTTGATTGGGGAATTGATACCATTCACATTGAGAGTTATTACAGAAATGTAATAACTGGTTCCTGTCATTGCATTACCTTCCCATTGCTAATTCTCTCTCTCCTCTCTCTCCTTTCCTCTCTCCATCTCTCCTGTTTATTCATATTGCAAGGTGTATCATTCAGTTTGATGTATTGGCAGCAATGTTGGCTTCATTGTCTCTGGGTTATCCTTGAGAATTTTTCTAATGCTAGTGTAGTGATCATGAATTTCTTGAGGTACTCCTTGTCATGGAAATACCTATTTCTCCATCAATTATGAAGGAAAGTTTTGCAGGATATATAAGTTGAGGTTGGAAGTTCCTGCCTTTTACATCTTTTATACTTTACTCCAGAAGTCTGCTGTAATTCTAATGGATGTATCTTTGTGATATGTTGCTTTTCTGTAAAGCTTTTAAAAAGTTGTCTCCATGATGGACTTCTGATACTTCAGTTATAATGTAGGATAAGGAGGTTCTTCTCTGGTCCTGGTTGTTGGGGTTCTGTATATCTCACTTATTACTATGTTTATTTCTCTTGTTTTATGCTGAGGTTATGGACACTTAGAGTATAAAGGCTTTGTGTTAGCGTAGAGAGGTCTTTAGTTACTTTTCAGGGATGTACTTTGAGTATAGCTAACTATAGTTCTTTGCTTCTTCCCTAAGATCCAACTGCCTTGGTTAATTTGGAAGGGTAGGATTCAGTTTCATGACCCAACACTTAAGTTCTCTGGGAATCTAGGGTAGTATTATTAGTATTATCCAAAGGTAATCTGGGTATTGTTTTACAGAGAAGACCCATTAATAGTGACAATTATGTGACCCTGATAATATCAAGCAAATTATCTACAGGAGAATCACCCAAGAAAAATTGTATATTACCATAGTATATGAGCCAATTATGTACAACCTTTATCCTAAAGAAGAAAAACACGTAAACATTAAGACAGCCCAGGGGCTCAGGAGGTAGTTCAACAGCATAAGTACCTGCCTGGTAAGCTCAGGGTCCTGAGTAGGATCCCTGGTACCAAAAAAACAAACAAACAAACAAAAAAACCCCAATAAAACTCACCAGGTATTACTATAGTAATCTTTGCTAATAGTAAAAATGAATTCATCAATAACTTTATAGAGTCAACTAAATATTAACAAAGCTTTATTGTAATATCTTAAAGATGAAGATGGTTGGGAACTAGGGAATGCAAGAAGAAAAAATTTAACAAGAAATTGAAACCTTAAACTAGAAGATATGCAGAGAAGAGAGAAGTAGGATAACAGATTTTATTGGTGAGTAAAAAGATGTTTGTAGAATTAGATGAAGTATCAGGAAAAAAACTGATGAGAAATAGAAGAGAAAAGAAATTATATAGAAAATAAAAGTAAGAGAAAAGTTAAAGGAAAAATAAAGGGGATAGAGACGAAAAAGAAGAACAAAAGGGGGGAGGAGCAAGAGAAAAGGACAAACCATTTTTCCCAAACTTCAGTAAACTAGTGAAGAAAGAAGAGAGACCTATATACACTTTTCTGTGATTTGTAAATCCATAATTTTTTTCATAAATCCACAATTTTATGACACTGTCCAAGTCAAAACATGTCCTTACTCATGCTGAGAGATAAAGCAGTGAGACTTCAGATCCATTCTAGATACAGGCACCAGTAGGCAGTAGGTGTAGGATAAGCACTCCAGTGTAGTCTTGCAAATCCAGAGCAACCTTGTCTGAGCCTGGGCTCTGGCCATGGGAGTGGGGCCCCTGTCCTTTAACGTAGACCCTCAGGGGGTCTCTTTCCAGTGCTGTCTGACTAAGGCTGTCTCCCACATCTGCCTCACGACAGTCACTGGGAGGGGAACACTGGGAGCCCTCAAGTAAAGCTGCCCTGTGGCCTCTCCCAGTCCAAGTTCAAACACTCAGCTCTTTCCTGGAATGACTGACCAACCACTCTCTCCAGGGATATGGCAGCACTTAGATTAGGATGAATCCTCAGCTGTTGCCTGTCAAAGGACTCCTAGGGAAACAGAGTCCTGTTTTATTCCTACAAATCACAGCAACCAGCAGTCCATTCCAACATCTTATTTCTTTTGGGGGCCCCTGGAGCCCAAGCATTCACTTTGTCTCTGTAGCTTTGGTTTCCCTTTCCTGCAACCCAGAAGCCTGGGAAAAAGTTGTGACTGTGTCTCAGTTACTTTCTTCTCATTGCTGGTACAAAAATACCGGGCACACAGAATTAAGGAAGGAAAGGTTTACTTAACTCAGTTTGTGGAAGTTTCATTCCATACTTGGCTGGCTCCAAGGCAGAGTGGCACATGGTAGAGGACAACAGTTCATGGAGGTGGAAAACAGCAAAACAGCAAGAGCAAGAAGGGGAGAAACAGCAGTTGTAGCAGCAGAGAACAGGCCTCTCTTCCTTATATTGCATTCAGACTATACAGGGGTATAGAACTCAAATTAATAATTCCAGCAGCACTTACAACCATGGTCCCAGCATTGGATTATGAATTAGTTGCAAACTCCAGAAGCTGCCCCATGACTGCATGAAGCTTTGTGGGAACTCAAGGCATAACAGACTGTTTCTTCCTTTCTCTGCATTGTGTTGTCTCTCTTCAATTTCTCTATAGCTTTTAATCTTCCTCTTAGATCCTTCTTGGCTCCTGAGAATCTATTCTTTCTCTGTTTTATTTTTCTTTATCAAGATGCTGTTTTTCACCGTGTAGATTCCAAATCTTGGAGAGGCTAGTTGTAACCACTTAGCAGTTCCGTATTTTTTCTGTCCACAACTCTTTCATCTGCTTTTTCTACTTTTTTTTCTAGTTTAAAAAGTTCATGATACTTACACTTTATTAAAAAAATAAATGAATAGTTTTTTTTGTTTGTTTTTTTGTTTTTTTTGCGGAACCAGAAACTCAGGCCCTTAGGCTTGCCAGGGAAGCGAGTATTCCATTGAGCCATTTCCCCGACCCCGAATAGTTTCTTTTTTAAAGATAGAGATACGATATCCATTAAATTACCTTCAGCTTTCAGACTTCACTGCTCCAAAGTCTGGAGCATGCACCTTCCTGAGTTGAAATCGCCTCACTCTCTACCTGACGCCTTTATTCTCTGTTTCACTCATCATTTGTTTTTATTTTGACTTACTGCTTCTGTGACCCCAAAGGAGAGTTAATTGTTAAAACATCTCTCTATCATTGCTGGAGTTATTTGGGGGAAATTTTGAAAAAACCTAATGTAGCATTTTGAGGGGGTTTTGTTTGTTTGTTGTTCTAGCCTAGCTCTAAATTTTGACTATTTTAAGTTGTTTGCTTTCTAAGAGTTAAATGAAGTTTTTATACAGAGAATCTCTTTGTTTTTTTTTTCTTTTTAACTCTGATCTTTAAAGGGTAGGGAATGTTCAAATAAAAATCTTGAGAACATTTGGAATACAAGTACATCTGTAACAGGCAGACATCAGTGATGACCTATTTTCTAGATATCAAATTGGGAAAGCTAAAGTATTACATTGGAAATATACCTAGACCCAGGCCTGGGTTCTTTGCATACTGTAGTGGTTATTTTAAGCATATGAGGCTTAAAATGCTTCATTGTGCATTTTGAGAGTTTCACTTGGGATTTGGGAATTTCTCTGTTCATGCCTCAAGAGGCATTTCATGTTAGTATGCAGTTGTCCTCATCTTGTAATATCTTTCCAGGGTGTTACCCTAACGGACCTTCAAGAAGCTGAAAAGACTTTTAGCCGTTCGAGGGCAGAGCGCCAAGTTCAAGAGCAGCCTAGTGAGAAGCCTTCCAATACTGCAGAGCTGGAAGGGAGCACTGAGAAGCAGGACCCCTCAACAGAATTGACAAAGGAAGCTGGAGAGAACCAGCAACCTTGGGGCAGGAGTGTGGATGAAGAGGTAAGCTCATTTGGGTGCCATGTAATGTGCTAAAAGCTGTGTAGTTTGTTGAATCTGTTCCTCACTGATAATACAAGTAAGGTCTCCCTGGCAGTGCACCACTCATTTAAAAAGCTGTTTAGGGCCGGCCAGATAGCTCAGCGGACAGAAGCACCTCCTTAGGCAGAGTGCTGCAGCCAGGGTTCAATCTTCAACATGCCATGCCAGCCCTGCCCTTAGGGCATGCTGAGTCTGTGGTTAACAATGGGCTGGTGTCACATGCCTGTAATCCCAGTGTTTGAAAGGCTGAAAACAAGAGGATCACTTACAAGGCTGATCTACATGGTAAGACCCTGTAGACCCTGTTCTAAATACAAAAAAAAAAGAAGAAGGAAGGGGAGGAGGAGGAGGAGAGGAGGGGAGGAGAGGAGGAGAGGAGGAAAGAGAGAATGAAAAGAAAGAAAAGAAAGCTGTTTTATAGCCAGGAGTTACACCTATAATTCCAGCACTCTGGGTGGGTAATGCAGGAGGATCACAAATGTGAGCCAGCCTAGGCAACCTAGTTAGACCCTGCCTCAAAATAAAAAATAAAGAGGTGGGCCAGAGAGATAGTTCAGCAGCATAAGCACCTGCCTGGCAAGCACAAGGTCTAAAGTTCAATACCTGGTATAAAAAAAAAAAAAAAAAAGGGCAGAAGGTGAAGCTCAGTGTGAGGTACCTGGGTTTAATTCCTAGTACCACAAAAAAAAAAAAAACATTGTTAATGGCTGTTTTTAGTTGGCTAACCTATATGACTAAAAGAACTCAGAGCTAGTGCTAGTCTTTAATCTTTGTTTCCCTCTGAGAATTATACATTTCAATAAAAGTCTTTTCTAAAAAGAGAGGTCATTGTAAATAGAAAGATAAATTTTATTGAGTATTTATGCCAGGTACTGTCTTAAGCATTTCATGTGTATCAATTCATTTCAATCTTAAACAGCTCTCTGAGGTAGACATTACTGTTTTAACTTTGTATGTAGGAGCTGAGTCACAGAGGTTGAATTACTTGCCTAATATTTTACACATCTAAGGAGTAGGTAAGCAAGGGTTTTAACACTTTCAACTGTCTTAGTCACTTTCCTCATAGCTGAGCCACACTACTGACATCCACAATTTAAAGGAGGAGAAGTTTATTTTGGCTCACAGTTTTTGAGGTTTCAGTACATGATTGGCAAGTGGAAGGGCCTGTGTGGAGGAAAGCTGCTCATGTAATGGCAGTCTGGAAGCAGGATGAGCAAATAGAAGAACCAGGAGGGAGATACACACTTCTGAGTCACACCCCCAGTGACTCATCTCCCAACAGCGGGTCAGCTATGAACTCACCACTAGATTAGTCCACCAGTGAGTATAGTGATCCATCCATTCACCTTCCAAACACATGAGGCTTTTCCAGGACACCCAGATCTAAACCATAACACAATCTGATTTGACAGTTACTTTCTTAACCACTGATGCTCTCCAAACTGCTGCAGACTTAAAGCCTTATCAAATATTCCTGGTGGTCATGATTGGAATGGATATCTTGACTTGTGTTTCAATTCAGTAGTGGAGTTCCTAGTCACAGGTACAAGGGTATAATTAGGGCACACATAAATATACCCCTGGTTTACCTAAGATGGTTCAAATAGCAACTGTTGTCTCTGTGTGATTATCATTACTACTCTTTCTTTATACTAACAAAAGTGTTCCAACGTATGTTACCTTGTTTCTGTCTTTGCATCTACTGTATGTTTTTGCTTTTGTTTATACCCTTCAAAATAAAATAAAAAAAATAAAAATAAACTATAAAAAAAAAAGTGTTCCATGCTAGATAGACTGATAAATTTTCTGGTCACTGTAGATCTAAGAGAAAGGATTCTGTTTCTTGCTGTAACTCTAAATGGCAAGTTTCTATATCCTGAGGTTCTGTTGTGCACAGTGGTCCCTCACTTATCATGGAGGTTATGTTCCAGACATCCCCTTGATAAGTGAAAATCAGTGAAGTAGCGACGTATTTGTTTTAGTATTCATATATATTTTAAAGTTTTATAAATCTTTCCCATGTGCTTCTAAATCTTTCCCACACTTTTAAAATATTTCTAATCTTCTTAAACATTTTCTACTCGTAAACCTATGTAATTATAACAACATACATGTACTATACAGTACTGTAAAATCCTGCAATATAGCAAGAAATCCATGGTAAATAATTTAGATTAATGTTTTTTGAAAATTTGTGAAAGAGTCTGCAAAAGTTGAACCCCAGAATAGCGAGGGACTACTGTATTTTGTCCTATAAGCTACCATTTATTGAATACTTATTACTGCACCTAACACACATTATCTGATTACCAAAGCCGTACCATTTTGTCTAAAGACAACTTTATAATGCTATTTTACACATGAGGAAGGTGAAAGGTTATATTATTGCTTCTATCTTTATGTTTAAAATTTAAAAGTTTATAATTTCATGGTAGCGTGTGTAAGGCCCTGGGTCTCATCCCCACCACCTCAAAAACAAACAAACAAAAAACTACATTGTGAACTTAATATGAATTAAGAATTCATCTCTTGGTATTCTATAAAAAAACTAAGCTTATTGTCAGTTTTGTCTTAACTCATAAAATATTTCAAATGTGAAAATGAGAATTTAAAAAAAGTTTGAGGAGACTGAGTATATAGCTCAGTGATAGAGCACTTGTCAAGGATGTGCGAGGCCTTGGCTTCATTTCCAGCAGCATATAAAAGATGATAAATGAATGAGTGAATGAATGTTTCAGTAACTCTTGTCATGGCAGGTTGGAGAGTATTCAGAAACAGGTAGAATGCTCATATTTGTTCTTTGTTCTTAGATAATTACATTCTTCATATTCCTGAGCTTTTTATTTTCTTACATAAACTTTGCCTCTCATTGTACCATCTTAAAAGAGCCATCATTCTTGCTTTTTCCATTCCAGGATCAGAATAATTTTTATTAACATATCTAGTCCTAACTAGTGCCCTCTGGTCATTTTAGGAGTTAGTTACCTGGACTGCTATCAACATGAAGTTGTGGTCAGAGTAGAAGTCCAGAAGCTGTTTTATGCTAGCTAATTAACTAATTTTAGTTCAGTTCAGTAGCTGTGGATCAAGTGTCAACTATTAATAAACCTTTTAATTTGAAAAAAACCTCTTAATTTTGAGAGGCCCATTTTGAATAAATCTGTCATTTTCTTGTGGGTTATTTTCAGCCTATCTATCGTCGCCTGAGGTGTCCAAATCAGCCAGAAAAACTAGTAACCACCGTGTCTCCTTCTGTATCAAGACCCTCACTGTACACCAGTTCCCATCTGCTGCGGACAAATAGATCTTCAGTCCCTGATACTGAGAGTTCTGAGACTGCCACAAACACTGTAACTGGGAAGGAAATGGACAAGAATGGTGCGTAGCATTTAAAAGATGCACACTGCTCCCCAATGCACATGCCTCAGATCATTAAGGTCTATATTTTGTTTTCTCTTTGGTCAGAGAGTGAAGAAGTGGATTTGGACAATCAGTCCACTAATCAGCTATCCATCCGAGAAAGGAGGCGGCCCAGGGAACGTCGAAGAGGCACAGGCATCAATTTTTGGACAAAGGATGTAAGTGAATCAGTCCATTGTTCTTTTCTGTTGAATTCAAAAGAAAACATCCTACATTGCACCACGAATCTTGCAGATTGGCAAGAACTGTTGTTACTGAGGAAAAAACAAAGACTCAATTAGTATGTTACTCACTTGGAGTGCTCCTGCCATCCGGCCAGGACTCAGGATAGTGTTTAGCATGTTACAGGCATGCAGTAAATAATTAATGAAGACTTGAAAAGCCTTATACGATTTACACCAGTCTTATAAACAGCTGTAGCAAGCCCTGAGAAATGTACGGCCAAAGATATCTTAATATTATATATAAAAATAGATTCTGACTAAATATTTTAGGAAAGATATATCTATAAGTTAACACAAGGTTCATTTGATCCCAGTGTATCCCTTTAATGGAAAGAAGGAACAGATAATGTAAAGCAAATTAACTTTGGCTTTTAAATAAAAAAGGTGCATCAATACCTATTAACCAAAAATACATGCAGTACTTTAATGCACCCTCCTCTGTATCATGTTCTGTATGCTCTTACTCAGCCTTGTTGACATTTTAAAAACTAAGTGCTCAATAACTTGAACCAGAGGCTTCTAGTTATCAGTAACTCATTTGAAAAATAGATAAAATCTAGTCAGTGAGAGATGAAATGAAACAGTAACTGTCACATATTATAAGCTACCTTTTAGAAAAAAGTATTTCCTTATTACAGAGCCAAACAAGTGGATACCATTTTTACCCAAATGCTGGGGCTCAGACCTGGAGGGTTGCACACATCACCAAGCCCCCTACCATCGTGCTATATCCTCAGCCTGTTAACTGGTAATTTTTGACAGAAATATAGTCAATTCCCTTTTTTTGAAGGTACCTTTTTTCCTCTGGTTTATCTGACATTTTTTACTATAGGTGATGTTCTAAGTTGCCCTCCTTGACAGCTGTTAGAAGTGTCAGTAACAGCAACACTTGGCTGTCAACTCTCATTTCTCAAGTTTGATTTGCCAAGATGCTTAAATGATGGGAACTGACCTTGTGTTCTAAGATGATCCTTTTTTTTTTCTTCTGCTTTTCTAGGAGGATGATGGTGATTCTGAAGAGGTCAAAGAAACATGGGTAAGTGACAAACCAGTAAGGTATATTCCATAAGGGTTCAGTCTTGCTCTTATGTATACAATTTTCATAGAAGAGCAGGCCCTAGCCTGCTGGGGAGTTTGAAGACAGACATTTTTCTAAGAGGCCTGGTGGTTGTTAGGTGATTATATAATGATGTTTGTGTGGTTTGTATTATGCAATGATGCCCATGTTCTTGGACAAGCTTTCAACATCTACTTATGCCAGCTGCTATATAACACCATTGTAGCATCCATTTTTCTCTCTTGAATGTTACTGGATTATACAAAGTACTTAGAAGTATTTGGAAGAAAAATAAAAAGTGGTACCATTTCCTATGAATATGTATCAAAGGAACATACATGTGAAGAATGTAAAATATCATTCTAAAAGTCATGTATATTTGACTAGGAAATAAGGTTCTTGCATAACTCCATGTCTGGAAACCTGGCATCAAACCTCTCTCTGAAGTTAAAGACCTGTGCCCAGAGTTCTTGAAGATAATAATTTAGATTCTTATGAACTACTCAGACACTATGGAATGGTGGCAGTTTTATCTCAGTATGATTTTGCAGAAGGAAGGAATTTGATTTTGAATAAATTAATTGAAATACATATGCTTTTCTATTTTAATTTATGTGTAAAATTATTGCCTTTTTGTACTTGATAGTTCTCTTAAACCAAAAATCAGTAACTAATTATTAGCAAAAGATTAATACATTGTCACTGACCAGCCCATACATTAGTTCCAAACAATCATTTGTGTTTTTCCTAAAATTTGTATTCATAATGACTAATGGTAACATGGGTGAAAATTTCATATCCTTGGTTAAAGTTAATGCCACTTCACAAAGATGAGTTGTATGATGTGGATATACTGCTTACAGGTTCCCTTGGGGGATAAATGTTTGTATGTGTCTGTTTGCATGCATGTAAACAAAAGCAACTTTTAGATTCTTTATTTAAAGGGCTAGCAAAGGCTTTTGGGGAATAAGAAAATTATGGGAAGTTTCTTTGGAGAACCATATTTAAACATAGAATTTGAATAATAGATTACAGAGCATTGAAATGGAACATAATCCCTAGCAGGTTATACAGGCCATTTAAATCCAAAGAGTTTCAACAAGGATGGTTTTGTTGTCATGAAATTTTTTTTTCAAGTGAAAATCTTTGTCTATTTTTATAAATACTTGGCACTGGAGAATCCAACCTAACTTAACAAATAAGGAAAATTAAGGTGATCTTGATGTGGTGCTTCTCAGAGAACTTCATTTTACTACTAGTGACTTAAAATTAATAAAAAAATTAAATAAAATTTAAAATTCTGGTTTTTGAGGAAAAGCAGGGACTTGAGAATGGCATGAAAGTCATTTGTCAGGTTGAAAAATCATTCAGTCGCTCAAGGGATGTGTAAGTGTTTACCATATGTCAAGCAGACACCATTGTGAATCTAAAAGAAGAATGAACAGCCCATTACCTCTAGAGCAGTAGCTTGAATGTGTGCAGGTCAGTGGGGGTTGGCACAAGCACACTCTGGGTTTCAGTCTCTAGTCCCACTCATGGTTCTGCAGAAGGAAAAGCTGAGTCAACACAGGGTGAGAAATTCTTTTTGTTAGTCTTATATTGGCTTGCTTCATTGCTCCAATTTATTTCCATGAAACTCTTATCTGGTTTTCTCCCGTGAGCTGTCTCTTATCTTAATGCTAGCAGGCATGAAGCTATTTTGTATATGGGCCCATACCGCATTGTACCTGGTGATGGCCCAATGCTGCAATTCTACTTCAAGACAGTTAGCACACTCATAGGAATCTTACATTCACTTTTTCTTCCCTACTTTTATATCCAAATTTCAGGGAGTAGAGTTGATTGCAGCGACAAAAGATGAGCCAGTCAGAGGAAGGCCATGCTATTGTGATATCACTGTTAGCTAATCAGCATGAACTGAGCCAAGAGACCTGGGCAGTTCTCAATTTTGGTTCCATAAAACTTTATCTGATATTAAAGTCATACCAGCTCCCTTTTCTCTCCTAGCCCACTCCTTAATAATGTTGTCTGTTATTTTTAAAGTTCATTCTTCCTAAGACTCAGATACCTATTTTTTAAAAACTTGAGATATAACTTATCAATAGAATACATAGATTTTAGGGCCAGCCAGATAGCTCAGCAGCTTAAAGTGCCTGCTTAGGCAGACACAGGGATCAGGTTCAATCCCCAGCATGCAGTGTCCCCTCCCACCCCCATGCACTGAGACTGTGATTGAGACTAGGAGTGGTGGCACACGCCTGTAATCCCAGTGCTTGGGAGGCTGAAAACAGGAGGATCATTACAAGTCTGATCTGTG
>NDGN011464533.1:0-12156 GCA_002564285.1 Tympanoctomys barrerae
TCCTCCTCCTCCTTCTCCTTCTCCTTCTCTTTCTCTCTTCTATTTTTTTGAGACATGGCCTCAGTATGTACTTCAGGGTGCTCTTGCATTTACTATGTACTGCAGTCCAGGCTGGCTCTGAACTCACAGAGATCCTCTTGCCTCAGCCTCTTGACTTCTGTGATTATAGGTGTTTGCCACCACCCTGGCACTCAACTTTATTTCAGTGGTTTCACTGAAAGTGTATTATATTAGGCAAGTAATTTCTGGTTTTTGAGTCTCCGAATGTCTGAGATAAAAATTCCATCTAGTTTTCCAAAACAGTGAGTTAATAGGCATTCTCTTTCTTGGCTGAGGGGCAGGAAAATACCCATATTAGATTCACAGGCACAATTTTCAGTGATGATATGTTTCATACTCTTACAAACAGGACTTTAGTTAGATGTGACAACTTTATGTGATGCTTAAGTAAAGCTTTCCATGCCTTAAGCATTCCTCTGAGCTCTGAGAAGCTCCACTTGATTTATGATCTACATAGTACACAAAAGTCAAAAAAAAGATATGGATTCCTTATCCAACATCCTTGCCTCTGTTGATAGTTGTGTTTCTCCTCACCATGGGGAATAACCTCTGTTCCCTTTCTACTGGGCTCACAATTTTTTGTCTTGAAGAGGAGATTTTTTTTCAGAGTATCTTTGGAATATGTTCCTTGGATGCATTTTCAGTCAACAGTTGTCCTATGGACAAGGCTAGAGTAGAGCTGAGTATCTGAGCACTCTGTGCCTATGATCCTGAGATTTATGTTCCTTCTATTTCTTCCTGTCCCAAAAGTCCAGGATATACTTTAATTTTTTTATCCTTTTCTTCTTGACTTTAAAAGATTTTGAGTCAGCAGAACAAGGAAGTGGAGGGCTACTTTTGTTCTATAATATGTTAAGATACCAGCTTTATCACTACATAAGATCCTGACTCCTCACCCTTAGCCTGGAACCATGTCTTATTCAGTCATGCTCTTTGGACCTTCCCAGGTTGGTTTTCTGTACCTAGCTATAGTATAATTCTTAGTAAAGTTATGCTTGAGTTATAGTTATACAGATTTCATGTAATGAAGAATTGCTCAGTAGACAATATTTATAAAATTTGACAAATTAAGTTTATACTTGTGGATATAGATGTTCAGATAATTGGCTTGTGAACTATGGCCCTTCAAAAATGGATCCATCATACAGGGAAGAAGAATGATTAGGAAGTGAAGGAAAGGATATGGAGAAAGATGAAATTAGAAGTAAGGAGAGAATGAGGGAATCAATAAAAGGAACAGAGACAGAGACACAGAGACTGAGACAGACAGAATGGGATGGAAAGAAAGTGGGGAGAGAAAGAAGAGGGACAGATAAAAGCTTCTACTCTTTTTTTTTTTTTTGCATGTGTATATTTTAGGACAGAGTCTACAGGGTCTACAAGGTCCCACTGCATAGATAGGACTTGTAGTGAACCTCCTATTCACAGCCTCTCAAGTGCTGGGATTACGGGCTGGTGCCACCACGCCCAGTCTCCATCACCCTCTCAGTGCACCCAGGGGCTGGGACCAGCATGGCAGGCTGGGGATGGAACCTGTGCACTGTGTCTGCCTAAGCAGGCGCTCCAATCCATTGAGCTATCAGACTAGCCCATAAAACCTCTACTCTTGTAGCTGTATCACCTTTCCTGTTAATATGTTTTGCTTGTTATTCACTCATTTAATAAATAATTTTTATATTGCAGTTCATATACCTATTTCAATGTATTTATCTATTTTTAAGAAATGGATCCTAAAAGATCAGAAGAACTTGCTTAGCCACATTTCTGTTCTCTCTCTTGCTACCTTGTTTCCCTGGTCTGACAATTGGCCCGATTTCCTACACAATACCTTAGTCCAGGCTAGGAAATGGTAATTAAAAAGAGCATTCCATCTTGGGAAATTGTTTTCTTAGATATTTTGTAAATCAGAGTTCAAATCTATATCAGTTAGTATCAAGCCCACATAACACAGTCCATTCTACATATTTCAAGAACACAAGAGATTTAATGTGGCTCATGCATTACAATGTGCTTAGAAACTCTGAAAGAACAAAGGAGCAAAAGCTGCTACTCAGACAGGGGAAGCTGCTGTGGAACCTGGACGGAAGCCGAGGTGCTCTTGCCAGCTGTCAGCTGGAGGTGTAGCCATTGATGCTGAGGCTGCGTCCCTGCAGTTGAGGAAGATACAGGCGCTTACAGTCCTGCTGCTGCTTCTACAGCTGGCTCCATAGCACAGCAGCCCCGTTGCTGCTGGTGTTGCTGCCGCCTTTTGATGCACCACAAAGGGCAGAAAATAAAAGGGCTTCCCCCTTCCTGTCATTACTCTTTTTTCTTTAGCCCCCACTGACAAAGGAACATGGCAAGTAGGATATCCATGCTCTTGTTTCTGCCAGTTACACAGAAAAATGTACTAAAGAGTGAAGCTAGAGCTGATTGTTGGTAAAGAAATTATCCACACCCCACTTCGTGATTTTGATGTTCACTCGCCTGTACATTTCTTTTAACTTAATTCAATAGTAATCATACCTTGGTGTTTATATAGAATTATGAAATATTTTATAATGTGATAACCGTGATTATTCTATATTTTGCATTTTAAATTCTAAAATAAAGACCAGTGAGATAGTTCAGCAGACTAAGTGCCTACTTAGGCAAGAACAGGGGCCAGGGTTCAATCCCTGGTACCGTGTGCAGCACTGCTGCCCCCAGCCTCAAGGCTTGTTGAGACAGACAGTGAGTCAGGGTGTGGTGGCACTTGCCCGTAATCCCAGTGCTGGGGACGCTGAAAACAGGAGGATCACTACAAGTCTGAGCTACATTGTGAAACCCTGCCCAAAATAATAATAATTAAAAAAAACTGAAATAAGCCATATTCTCATTCACATAGAAAAGAGGTTAGTAAAGGAAAAGAATGTAGTAAGTAGTACACACAAATGTTACCAAACATAAGACAGATACCATGTGTAGTATCCATAGTCATCATTTCCATAGTTAGTTAACAAGTCATGAATCATATAATTTATAATTATTTACATTTCCCTCTTCTACTCATTCCATGTTCCCTTTGACCTAAGGAAGTAGCTGTCTAATACACTTTAGCTGATGGGTAAGTCAAACTAATTCTTGAAGAGTCTGACTATTTACTAGTCCTTTTGTTGAGTTGCTGAAGTTCTTTAAATCAGTTTTATCATTGAATATGGAAGTCCTGAGGATCATCTGAGAGCACTGGTAGGGTTCAAGACATAGTCCTCTTGCTCCACTGTATAGTAGCATCCCACCTTCGTTTAGCTATCAACATTAATTATTCTGCTTTCTTTATGCTTCCAACAAACTTCCAATTGACAGTACTATTTCCTAGATCAATGGAACCATCATGTCATGCGGTAGCAAAATTCTCCCTTAAGAGTTACGTCTTCAGGGCCTGCAGCATAGCTCAGCAGACTAAAGCTCTGCTTATGCAGAGCTAAGGTTTGATCCCTGAAGTGTCATGTCAGCACACTGAGACTGCAATGGAGACTGGGCCTGGTGGCATGCATTTGTAATCTCAATACCTGGGAGGATGAAAACAGGAGAATCACTATGAGTCCAATCCATGTAGCGAGACCCTTGTAGACCCTGTATAAAATACATAAAAAAGAATTATGTCCTCAAAAGAGGACAAGCTTAAATTTAAAACTGAAATTTACAAATTGATTTTTGGGGATATACCTATCCTTTGATTCCCAGACCTCTGAATCCTAGGACTGACAGAAAGAGCATCATATTTTAGGACAATGACACATGAACCTTTAGAGTATTCACAGTCAGAAAGTGATATAAGTCTGCAATAGTCCTTTTAATATTCTATAGACATAGAACAAGTCTCTCTATGTTCTGTAGAAATGAGTATTTTGAGCAATGGAATACATAATAAAATGTGAATGCCATGGTATAGGAAAACTAATATATTTTATTTTCTATGGAATAAATGTATTTGTCAGTAGCTGTGGTACCCTGTGTAATGGGGCCATAGTCAGTGTACTTACTAACCCCTGGGACTTATAAACATATTCTGCTATATGACAAAAAAGATTTTACAAGTGTGATTAAAGACCTTGCGAGAGGAAGCATATCCTGAATTTCTGGGTTGTTGTGGTGATGTAATCACAGTATTTCATTGTCAGGGAGAAAGAGGGAGGTTCTATAACAGGCAAGGAAGAGATACTTGCTAAGAGAATTAGATGTTAGAATAATGAAAATGGAAAGAGGGATCTCAAGCTTCATAGTACAAGTGGGATTCTAGACATCAAAAAGCAAAGCAACAAATTATCTTCTCAAGGCTCAAAGGAAGAACTAGTCCTGAAGATAGCTTGATTTTGTCTTTTGAAACTAATTTTAGACTTCCAAAATTGAAACCTTAAGGTACATGCATTTGAATTGCTTTGAATCGTTAAGTGTGTGGAGATTAAAAATGACAGAGTGAAGATGGACAGCAAAATACAGACTTTCTGGGAACTGGAATAGAAACACATGGAGAACAATAACTTAGTGAATTAGAAAAAGAAGTAGAGCTTTGAGAATTACGAAATTGATGGAAAGAAAACTAGAAACTGCAGAGAAATGAAGACAATACAGAGAAAAGAATGAATCAGTCTGGAAGACTAACCTCAGCTCCAGGAAGGAGGGCTTCTATCCCTACACACAATTGGTGCTAGGAATCAAGTTCCCAGATGAAGGCTGGCCATTAAGAAGCCCCTCTGATTTTATGATGCATAGGTGGAAAGGAGTGTAGTACCAAAACAATGGAACTCAAGCTCACATCACAGGGAGACAGAAGCTAGCTATAAAGACCTCCACGGGAATGGTCAAGTTTCCATACCTTGATTATCTTCATCCACAAGACACAAGCAATAAAAATTTGGGAAAGCAAGGGAACAAGATTCGCCAAAATCTGTAACTCCCCTAAAACTAATTTCACATACACTGAAGTAAAGGAAAGGCAAAAGAGCTTTAAAACAAAATGGTCTTTTCTTATCCAGTAACCTAAACAACTAATTTGAAGATAACATGATGCAATATGACAACCAGTGTGGATTTCATATTACTTTGTTAATGAAATTTTATAGCATTTCAAAATTTTTTAACCATTTTGTAAACTTTTTAAAAAGTAAATAAATAAATAAATGTTCAAAGTGTCTAAACAGATCAAAGAAGAAACACATAAACGAATGCATAAGATACTTAATGAGCTCAAAAGGGATTTAATTGAACAGCTAATGGATTTTTCAAATAAAAATTTTCAACAAGTGCTAAAAAGAGGATAATTGAATTGAGACAATTAAGAATGATTTTCTACTTCAGAAAAGGAAGCAGAGATAGATAATATGAAAAATACAGTGGGAAGTATTGGTAACAGACTTGAGCAATGTGAGGACACAGTGTCAGAAATAGAAGACAAGGTGGATGTAATAGATTATAATCTCAATGATATTCCAATAATGACAGAAAGCCACGCAAGCTGGATCCAACAGCATGTAGGTTACTAAAAAAATTACAAAAGCAAAAACAAAACCTTTAGAATTATAAGAATAAATGAAAAGTTAAAAATCAACAGAAAAAGTATAACAAATTTATTTTATGAAATCATAGCAGAACATTTTCCAAGTCTAGGGAACAATTTAATATTCAAATACTACATATAGAATGCCAACTAGCCACAGCCAGAAAAGCACCTCTCTATGACACATTATAATGTAAATTCCACAAATTCAACAAAAAAAGAGAATACTAAAAGCTGTTAGAGAAAAAAAACAAGTAATCTACAAATGCAAGCCATGCAAATAACGGGATTTTCAGTAGAAAACTTAAAGGTCATGAGGCCTAGAGTGAAATGTTTAAAGATTTAAAGGAAAGCAAGGGTCAATTCAGACTTGTATATTCTATGAAATTAACCTCCAGGATTGATGGAGTTTTTCCATGATAAAAATATTCTAAAGAAATACAGGACCACTACACCAGAATTGCAGAGAATAAACAAGGGAATGCTGGACAAAGGCAGCAAGGCTACCAGCCCCAAAGAAAAAGTAGGGCAGCTGGAGATGGTAACGCATGCCTGGAGGCCCAGGATGCAGAAAGCAGAGACAGGAGGATTGCCGTGAGGTCAAGGCCAGCCTAAATTACATAAAAGTCCTCATCTCAAAAAGTGAAAAGGTCCCCTCAAAAAAGGAAGAAAAGAAAAAAAATATTTCTAACCAGAAGAGTAGTTAAGCAAAAGAAAAAAATAAATAAATAAAAGGAGACCTAGAAAAATAATGCAATGATAGGAATGAATAAACATCTTACAATAATAACTCTCATGTCAATCATCTCAACTCCCCTAATTAAAGACACAGATTCTTTTTCATTCACTTTTTGAATGAAAAACAAAATGTAATGATATATTGTGTATAGTAAACGCACCTTGTCTTAGAGGAAGCACGTGGACTGAAATTGAAAGCATGGAAAATGATACTCAATCAAAGGCTGTCAACAAGCAAAAGTAACTTTATTTTCAGACACATCTGACTTCAAAACAAAACTGATTTGAAGGGACAAAGGTGGGCACTGAATAGTTGTAAAATCAGCAAGTCGACAAAAAGAGGTAATGATTGTTAATAACTGTGCACCGAATTCAGCACATTCAATTTCATGACACAAAAACTACTTGCCTAGGAAAGACAAATCCCAACAGAATCATAATGGGGGACTTCAATACCCCTTTCTCATAAGTAGGTCCACTAGGCAAAAATCAAGAGAGAAAGAAGTTAAGCCATGTGCTTGAACAAATGGGCTTAAAATATAACTACAGTGTGTTTCCTCCAATAACAACAGAACATCCTCTCCACTGGATGCACTTGGGTGAGAATTCACATGGAACACAACCATGTCCACATTACACATCCACTTTGAGGACTATGTGAATACACCTTTCTTCTAGATTTTCTTATTACAAAACCTTAATTATGCTTTGCCCAAGGCCTTGATGATCTGTCCAGACCACTGTAGTCACTGTCCATGAAGTTGTTCACTAGTAATTTGAATTAACTTCAAAACTGTAGAAAAAGCTCACCAACTCAAGAAAGCCAGGTCCAGGTTCACTCCCTTCATCCAGCAGCCACCTGAGGTGGTTGAAGATCCCACAGAAATTGAACAGGATTCTCATGAGCTACTTCTCATTCTTTAGCTGCATGAGAATTGAAAAGAGGCTGGAGTGGTAAGCAGCAGAGAAACAGCTTCTCTGGGAATTATTGTCTAGACTCTGGGAGATAACAATGTGAAGAACAGAAAGAGGGATGTGAGTCTAATAAACCCAGAAAAGATCCAAAGTGAGAATTTAAGCCCCTGGCGAGTTAGGAGAGATTCTTCAGCTAAGAAGAAGGAGGCAGCCTGAGGAGCCTTCTCCTTGAGTCAGGACTCACTGCAAGGAGGGAGCAGTCGAAACCTGGATATACATGGTGTCTGCTAGCAACTCCTATGCCTCCATAGAGAAACACAGCAGTGGAAGAGGCCAGTGGCTGTGAATGGCTGTACTAGCTGGGGGTGAGTGCTCAGGATGGTTGTCCATGGGAAAGGGTGAGTGGTTGGAAGCCATCTTGGAAATGGACCACCTGAACTCAGAACTCAGAACTACTTCTGGGTCCATCTAACAGCTCTTAGGTGAGTTCAATCCTGAAGAAGATGTGCTGATGGCTACGGACTGAATGGGTTGGGTCTCAGCCTCATGACCAGAATCTATCCTAAACTTCAGGGAAATAAAGGTGCAGACTCCCTGAGATTCTGACTACTGCTGAATAAAGATACTGAAGGCTTGAAAGGAAAAACCAACACAGATCTGAACTATGTCTCCACACACTGTCTACTAGTGATAGTAGAGACAAGCCTCGAAGTGGATTCCTTTTTTATCTTTTCTCTCTTCTTTGTTATTTCTTCTCCTTCTTTGATCTTGCTTTTATATGACTATGCATGTAATTTCCAGATTCTTTGTGGTTGTTCTTTCTCTTCTTCCTTTTCTTCCCCGCACTCCAGTTTTCTGCACCAGTTTTGCAAAGTTTGCATGATCCACCTTGATCCTCTAGCCTTGCTTCTAATCTCTTCCTCTACTTCTATTTCTCTATTTTTTCATTAACCCCTTAAAATTTTCTCCCCTCAGGATAAAACTGACATACTAAGGACTTATTTACTGCATACAATTTTCTGGTTTGTCTTAGATTTTGTTGTATAACAATTATAGTTCATATTGTGAAAGGTGGAAAATCAAAGATGACCTCAGTGTGTCATTTTCTAGGTTGTGTTTGATGCTATTGTTATTGCTGATTGTACTACTTTAGCCAGAGTGGCACACTTGTTCTAGCCAGCTGTTTCTCCTCATATTCCAAGACTGAGCTGAAGAGACATAATGGCACAGTGCCACAGAACCAGTGGCTGGTTCAAACAGGCAGTAACTTCTCATCCACAACAAATTGAAGAGGTAGAATTTTTTTCTTTTGTATTTAGGACAGGATGTACATCGTGTACAGGGTCTCACTGTGTAGATTAGACCTGTGTTGATCCTTCTGTTTATATCCTCCCAAGTGCTGGGATTTCAGGTGCGCACCACCACGTCTAGTCTCAACCGCCATGTCAGGGCACCCTGAGGGCAGAAGTGGCAAGGCAGGCCAGAGAATCAAACTCTCAGCCCCTGTACCTAAGCAGGCACTTTAATCTGCTAAGCTATTTGGCTGGCCCTTAAGAGGTAGGATCTTAAAACAGATTCCGCAACCCAAAATCCATTATAACTGGAAGACACTTCTAAGAAGTACTCATTTCCTAAGGGTTGTAAATACTAGCAATAAAGCAACTCACCACAGGCAATTTACAAGCATCAACATAGGAATTAAAATAAGAAAAAAATAAAGAAAATGAGATGACAAATAAGTTGCAACCCCAGACATCTGGTTCACAAAAGGCAAACCCAGGGAGAAATGAGATGGGACAATCCAAAAGCCACCCACCCAAACTCTCTGAAATAGTAACAATAAGGCAAATGAAAGAGGCTCTAGAAAATATAAAATCAGAAATAATTTGTGAGATAGCTGCAGAGATGGTGTCCAGAGTAAGACATACTTAGTGACTTTCGAACACTAAGAGGAAAGAATAGAGCAGCTTAAGAAAATGATGGGATGCCCAGACATAGGAAAGCCCAGAGGAATGCCCAGACATAGGAAAGAAATGGGATTAATACATGGATTCGAGCAGTTTCCTAAGGTAAAAATTACTTTGAAAGTACACACAGCAGAATGAGCCAGTGTGAGGCTGGAATCTCACATATCAAATAGAGCTTTATGGGTAGTGATCATGAAAAGAAAGAGTTGACAAAAGTTGCAAGAAACTATGGCAAGTAAAGCTAGTGGATGCTAGATGATGCAAAGAAGAATAAGTTAAGAAACTGGAGTCAATAAAAAATCAAGAGATAGCACAAATGATAAAAAAAAAAAAGTCAAACTGTTGAAACATCATGTGAGAGCATTTCCCTGGCAGGGAAAAAGAATTTGACACCCAGATAAGCAGGGCACACTGTGATTATCTATGAACAAAATGTCTATAGGCAGGCATAGCATAGTCACAATTCCATAAATTCAACAAAGAATGGAATACCTAAAGCTATTAGAGGAAAGATATAAATTACCTATAAAACAAAGCCCATCAGAATCACAGCTGGCTTCTCAACACAAACCTTCAAGTTCAGAAGACCTTTGAGTGAAGTATTTTAAACCCTAAAGGAAAACAACTTCCAATCTAAATTGAAGTAGCCCAAAAAATTATCTTTCAAAGTTGGTGGAGAAATAAGATACTTCCAAGACAAAGAACACCTGAAGAAATTAATGAATACCAAACCAGCACTCCAAAATACTCTGAAGGACATTCTAGAAATATTTAACAAGAACTAAAACTCTATGGACCTCAATGAAAGGAATCTAAGAGGCAAGACAAACAATTACATGAAGAGGGATTAAGCAACAGAAACATAACCTGATAAGGATAAATCAATATATATCAGTTATAATCATCAAGGTTAATGGTCTCAATTCACCAATTAAAAGAAACATACTGGTAGAATGAATCAGAAGCAAGGCCCAACAATATCTTACATACAAGAACATGTTTAATTGAAAAAGAAATTTATAGAATGACAATCAAAGGATGGAAATGATAATCTATGTGACAAAAAACAAGAAAAAAAATCAGGTGTAGCTATCTATTTACAGACAACGTGAATTTCAATCCAAGACTGATTAAGCGAGACAAAGAAGGTCACTACCCCCTTGTAAAGGTAACAAATTGAATGTAAGCAATAAAAGATATATATATATATATATATATATATATATAAATATCAGTCCACTCAACTGTATAAAGCAAATATTAGTGGACGTGAAAAATCAAATAATCACTAATACAATTTTTTGGGAGATCTCAATAGCCTTCTGGCACAAATATTCAGTTCAACTACAGAAAAAAAACCAATAATGAACTATTACAACTGAACCAAACTTGTAGCAAATGGACCTAGTAGATGTCTACAAAGTGTCCCACCCCCAACAACAGAATATACATTCTCAGCCATACATGAGACATTCTCCAAAACAGACTTCATATTAACTCACAGAATATGCTTAAGTAAATGTAAAGGAACTGAAATTATCCCATGCATATTATCAGACCATAGTACAATGAGATTGGAAATCATTGTCAAAAAAAAAAAAAACCAAAAGAACTTCATAAGCACATGGAAATTAAATAGCTCTTTCCTGAACAATGAAAAGGTCACAAATGAAATGAAGGAAGAAATAGACATTTTCTACAATTTATTTTTTTTAATGCATTTAGTACAGGATCTACAGGATCTCACTACACAGATGGACTCATAGTTATCCTTCCTGGTTTTCAGCCTCTCAACTGAGGGCATTACAGGCATGTACCACCATGCCCAATCTCAATCACATTTCAGTGAACCCCAAGGGCAGGGCCAGTGCTGTAGGCTGGGGATTCAAACTCCTATTCCCTGCATCTGTGTAAGCAGGCACTTTAATCCACTGAGATATATGCCTAGCCCACTTTCTACCACTTAAAAATAATGACAGTAGAATATGCCAGAATTCATGGGACACAAAGAAAGCACTCCTCTGAAGAAAATTTATAGCAGTGAATACTATCAGGAAAAGAAAGAAAGTAAACAACTTAATGTTCAATATCAAACTTTTAGAAAAATAAAAGTAAGACAAGCCCAAAGCTCATAAAAGGAGGAAATTACAAAGATCAGAGCAGAAATTAATGTAATTAAGACTAAGAGATCAATATAAAGGATCAATAAACCAAAGGGGTAATTCTTTGAAAGATTAAATAAAATCAATAAACTCTTAGCCAACCTCGTTAAAGAAAGGGAAGAAAAGACAGAAATGTTTTTAGGCAATTAGGGATAAAAAGAGTGAAATGTTAATGGAACCTGAAGAAATCCAGAATATCTTCTACAATTACTTTGTCTATACCTACTTTGAGGTTTTGTATTCTAATAAGATGGAAAATGCTGAAGAAATGGACAGATTCCTAAACACACACAAATTACCAAAGCTGATTCAAGAAGATATAGAAATTCAAAATAAATAAGATCAACCAATAAAATTCAAGATGTCATTAAAAACCCATTAACAAAGAAAAGTCCATGCCCTGATAGTTCACTACACAATTTATAAGACATTTAGAGAAGTCTTCATACTACTATTTCTCAATTCTTTAATAAAATTGAAAAGGATTCAATACTCTCAAATTCATTCTTGGAAGCAAGCATTATTCTGATAACAAAATGAGAGAAAGGACCCAATAAGAAAGAAAATTAAGCCCTAGATGCAAAATTCCTTGATAAGATACTGGCAAATAAAATGGAGAAAACAATCAAGAAGATTAGGGGGCCAGGGAGATGGCTCAGTGGAATAGGTGCTTCCCTGGCAAGTTCAAGGGTCTTAGTTCAATTCCCGGTTCCACTAAAAAAAATCAAGAAGATTATATATCATGACCAAGTTGAAATCACCCCAGGGATACAAGAATGGGTCAACATACAGAAAT
>NDGN011464536.1:0-12444 GCA_002564285.1 Tympanoctomys barrerae
CTTAAAATACAAAGTAACTAAAGTCTCTCTAAAATTTTAGTTTCCTGTAAGCCCTATAGGTTGAATCACTGGGTTAGGTAGCCCGAGTTCCAATTGGTCATTTTAAATTCACATAGAAACCTGTGATAGGTGGTCACTAAACAACTAAGCAATTTGCATGCTCTGCTTATCCATAAAAAGTTCTGGACTGAGAGACCATGTAGAAGTTCCATTTTTTGGATTCCCCCTCCTGGAGAAACCAGGTGCTTTTTTTCCTTCTTATTTCCAATAAAACTCTCCTAATTTCCTCATTTGGTTTGCAACTTCATTCTTCAATTTTCTGGAAAGCATGAGCCACGAGCTCTATTTGTACTGAATTAACTTGTTTCACAGGTTGTCTTCTCTTCTCTCACCCCAAGATGGTGCCCTTCTGATTCGTACAGCAGCGGGCTTGCACCATTAGGGTCGATGATTTCTTACAATAATGGGCCACTTGCGACAAATTTTGTACACTCCCGGGACATTGGGTGCATACCTGCAGAAGACAGAAATCCTGATTACGATTCCAAAAATAAAAATCAAGAAAAAACAAATAGGAATAAAAAATTAATACTACCTCGCTAGAATTCCTCTAACAGAGAGCAGAGATAGGGCCGCGTCACGTATTAGGCTAGACTAGGACATGCCATAGAAATCTTACTAGGGCTCCAAAAAAGAAAAAAAAAAAGGAATCAAGAGTTGACAGTACCTCTCTAAAATTCCGCTTAACACAACGCAGAGAGATGTCTGCATGTCATGTGTTAAGCTAGTGTAGGGCATGCCATTTGTTCCCCTAGTCAGACACTGAATCAGCACCTCACATTCAGTACCAGTCCTCGCCTAAGGAAGGTCTTCGTCTCCGAGTTACTAGTCAAACATATTTCCTATGCCTTCTCCAAACACTTTTCAGTCTGACAGCCGTGGATTGGCCAGCGTTAAAAGGCTGCAGGTACACAAAGAACTCGTCAAGCATTGCAGAGTACAGTTCTACGGCAGGACCAGGTACGGCAGTCGGGCGCGCGTCCTCAGCTCAAGGAAGGGCCGGAAGGCTCGATGCAAGAGGCACAGTTCAAGCTACTCAAAGATTAAGGCCAGAAGAACTTAAATTTCAAAGGTCTTAGAAAGCGGGCGGAGAGCTCCGGATGCCTGGGCAATGTGAGTACTCAAGAGCAGGGTGGGCTGGCACTGTTCACAGGCTTCAAGAATTAAATCTGAGTTTGAGGCCGGGAGGGGAAAGAAATAACTACGGGCAACAGCGACACAAGGCTGCCCAGCAACCCTACTTCAGCCCAACCACAAATTGGTTCCGGTACCTCGGGTAGCGCCAGAGCCCGTTCAACGCCCAAAGCGAGGAGCAGGGCCATAGCCCAGCACGGCAGCTCTATACGATTGCCGGACCCGCGCGACGACATTTTCGGATCCTTTCGACCTGGACTGCTCGCGAGAGCAGCGCGCGGCCCCGCCCCCGACGCGTCAGGCCTCACGTCGTGGGCGTGGCCTAGGGGCCTTGTGCTGTACCCTCAAATCCTGGCTTAATCCGCCCAAATCCGGACCTCAAACTAGCAGGGGTTCTTTCCGTGCGCCCTCGTCAGCTTTCGGAATGGACACGCACATTGCCCTCTGGACTCCGTCCTCTTTTTGTCATACTCGGGGGTTCAAACTAGGGCCTTTGCACTGAGCTACATCCCCATTCGTTTTCTGATAGCGTCTCGCTAAATTGTCAAGGCCGAACCTCATACTTGAGACCTGCTTCCCCCTCCCAAGTGCGCTGAGATTACAGGCGTGCGACACACCATTTTCCCCTTTAATGGAAACTCATCCTTCGCCACTCAGATCTCCCGAGCCCCGCGTTTTGCACGCTGGGTCGCCGAGGCCGCACCACGGTTGCGACTCGGACCGCTTCATCCGCCCTCAGTAAACATGGCGGCGCAGGGGCTGGGGGGCGGGGCCTCGCGGTGGCTTGCCCGAGACCCGAGCGTGGAAAATCTGCAGGTGGGTCTGGCGGCTGTGGGCGGGGACAGAGACACTGCCAAGCCGAGCCTAGCGGAGCAAGGGTGGAGGGAGTGGGAGGGGCGGAGCCTCCCACGCCTCCCGCGCGGGGTTGGGATAGGTATAAAGTGCTCGCGGCGAGGTAGTGGATGCAGCACGTGCGGAGGCGAGAGGGAAGCAGCGGGAGAGATAGGGTAAGGGTGATGAAGGAGCTGAGAGGGCAGGGCGAAGGGCAAACCCGGCGAAGGGCACGAGGCTGGGAACGCCCGCAGCGCTAAGTCGGGTTCACCTCAGCCTGAGACCGCACAGCGCCCCGGAACCTAGCGGAGAGGTAGGGCAGGACAGACACTTTCAACTCCTCATTCCTTTCCTTCCCAGGAAAAGGGAGCGATGCTGATCTGGGGAAGAAAAAAGAGGTGTCTGTAGCCCTGGTAGCCCTGGCTGAACCACAACCACGGAGGTAAGACAAGGTAGCATGGTCGGTCAGAAGGTGCCCGGGTCCTGACTGAAGGGCGCTGGGGCAAAGTGTGGGCTTTGGGGTTCCCCCTATAGTTCTTGGAATCAGTGTTCCTTTTTTTTTTTTTTTTTCGTCTTCGTCTTCTTGAGACAGGATCTTGCTGTGCAGTTCAGGCTGGCCTTGAGCTCACTTTGGCCCAGGCAGATCTCAGATTCGCAAGGATCCACCTGCCTCAGCCTCCCGAATGCTGGAATTATAGGCGTGTGCCACCACGCCTGGCCCAGAGTTCATTTTGAGCAACCTGCCCAGGCTTCCCTTTCACAGTCTCTCAGGTGTCTTCCTGGGCTTTCGTGAATTTACATTTGCTAGCTTGCCTTTTACTCATTTTTCGCGGTATTCAGGATGTTTGTTTTTGTTCTTGGTCGTTTTGTGTGGTGAGAGAGGGTCTTGCTATGCAGTGCACGCTGACCTCAAACTCACTATCCCAGGCAGGCCTCAAGTTCATTGTGATTATCCTGCCTCAGCCTCCCAAATGCAGGGATTATAGATGTGTATCGCGCCTGGCCCTATTAGCAGTAATTTCTTTGTTTGGTTTTGGTTTTTTGCAAAAGGGTCTCACTATGTAGTTTAGGCTGCTCTCAAGCTCATGGGGATCCTCCTGCTTCAGTCTCCTGAGTGTTGGGATTACATGTGTGTGCCACCACATCCTGCTAAATTAGGTGTTTTTAAAAGGTCCCTCACCAGCCAGGTATACTTAGGAGGCTGAAGTAGGAGAATCAGTGAAAGTTAGAGGCCATCCTGAACTAAACGACAAAGCAATACCTTGTTTCAAAAATTAAACAGACCCTCACCACCAGAATGTGGCCTTGTGTGTTACCGTTTTAGTGAAACAACTCAGCTCTTCCTTTTGGCTGGTACTAAGAGAGGCAAGTTTGATGGGTCAGTATAGAATTTTTTAGAAAGCTCTTCTGTTCCTAGAATTGAAACCTGCCAGATGAAAGCATTGTTACAGGGCTGGGCTTTTCTGGTCTTGCCTGGTTCTCATCAGCCGGCCAGGAGATTCTCAGTACTTTATGGAAACAGAACTTTATCTGGAAGCCCCATTGATTGGTTCTCCTCCAGCAGTAGACAGTCTCACTCTGTCCTGAGACCTTTCTTTCTCTAGCCACTTGTCTGTCCATACCACTAATCTTTTAGGGCCACATGTTCTTATGTGCATACAGCAGGTTATTTCTCTTATTCTTACAATAGTTCTGATCGTGTCTATCATATCATAACAGTAAAAAGTTGCCACAGAGGAATGAAAAACTCAAGGTGTTGCAATATGCAAAGGCCTAGGCCATCTTTGGCTTAATGGAGCCTTGTTCTAGGGACTAGCTGTTGTGACTGGAGGATGTGTGATCAAAAGTTGCCAGTTCTGATTTCCTTCATTGGCTCCAGGAGGTTCAGAGGTCAGGTTTAATCAGTGTGAAGCCAGACTTGCCAGCCAGGCAACATCTGCCTAGGAAGACTATGCCAGAAGATAGCCTGACCTACTAGAGTAGTAGGGGCAGAAGACTGAGTTTGAATTAATCTGTCTCTAGATTAAAGTCTAAACTGGGTTCCTTGAATGACTTACTACAGTTAATGCTTGACTTCTGTCCTGGTCCTAAGAGTAATGAGGACAGGGCCACTGGTGAATCGTGTTAATGGTTTTACTTCATTGTTCAGTATAACTAATATTTATAAAGCACTTAGCAGACTGTTGGGTTACATAGCAGGTGTTCAGAAAATGTCAGCTGTTATCATGTTAGGCAGTCTGCACACATGGTATGTAAATCTCGCCGGTATCTTTTTCTCCATACCAGTAAGTACTCATAGGGAAATTAGGTGAACCTTTTAGAGCATTCAGTGATACAAATAGCCCACTGTGGCACAGGTATACCATCACTGCCCAAGGGGATGTGTGGGAAGACAAGATATACACAGAGTGTGGATGAGGAATTACTAGGCCTGGATTCTATCCTGGCTCTACCTTTGGGAAAGTCGCTTGAACCATCTGGGCTTTCATGTGCTTATGTGTAACTGAAGGGGGCTGTAAGAGCAATATGCTAAGCGCTCTTTAGGTTTTGAGAAACTGCAGTCTTGTACTTGTTCCTCTTGAGGATTGTGGTGTATTCTTGGAGGATCACTATTTTTTGTGTAGGAATTACAAAGGCAACTTTTTGGTCTTCTCAGTTCCTCCTTGCGGCTTTCTCCAGCACACAGGTGCCAAGAGTGATTTAAACTAGAAGCCTAATCCATCTAGGAATGCTGTTGAATGTGAGTTCCCTGCCTCCCTCGCTACAACTGCTAGGGCTGTGTTGGCTACAGGGTAAGAAGGCCATTTGAATCATAGCAATTGGTTCCTGAAGGGGTCAGAACAAGCAGCTGCTGAGCCTTTCTCTGCCCCCAATTCCCAACCCTTTCCTCAGCCACTTACAGAGCCAGACCCTCAGCCTCTGCCTAGCTCCAGGCTGCTCTGCCTCAGAACAGGGATTGCTTCTTAGGTTAAGTGTCTGCCCTTTGAGACAGGGCTGCTATGCCTGGCTGGCTTCTCTCCAGAGTAGTCTTAGAATCTTTACTTTGCATCATTTGCTCCAGCATGGAACTTATCACTTACTGCTTTTGCTTTTTAAAATTTGGGGGTGCTAGGGATTGAATTCAGGGCCATGTGCTTGTAAGGCAAGCATTTGACCATTGAGCTAAATTCTTGAATCTGCCTCTCTCACTTTTGAATCTTCCTACTCTTGTTTTTTTGAGACAGTGTCGCACTGTATAGTTCAGGTTGGTCTTGAGCTAGGTAGCCCAGGCTGGCTTCAAACTCCCAGTGATCCTCCTGCCTCAGCCTCCCAAGTGCTGGGGTTATAGGCTGATCTGTAGTGAGGCAGGTTCCAGGGCCCATCCAGTGGTGCTGGGAGACTGTTAAGAAAGGGCCCATGTCTTTAATCTCAGCACTCTAGAGGCTAAAACAGGAGGATCAAGAGATCAAAAGTTGAAGGCCAGCCTGAACTGTGTAATTAGGAAGACCCTGTTTAAAAAAAAAAAAAAAAGGAAAATTCCCAGAGCAGTCAGCCTGTTGCTGCCTGGCATGGAGTTGGAAGAAGCTCCCTAGTACCCAGTGCTGAGGAGGGGTGCAGTTAGAAGAGTGACCCTGAGGAGCATGGGTGATCAGGGAGACCAAGAGAATCTCTGCTGTTGTCTCTATTTCTTCTTCCCCGTGGGGCTGTGGCGCCAAGCTGGGGTCTGCTGACTTAATACATTGTAGTGACTGGGTCTGTGCCTGCAAGTGGAGGCAGGGGTTCTGAGAAACTTGGGATAGAGTTGGTTTTCCTTTTGCTTCTTGGGCAGAGGCCCAGAAATCTTCTTAAATTTCATAGTTCTGTTCACCCAGACGTCCTGGCCAAGTTATTGTCTCCTAGATGTCTCACTGTGCTGTTGCTTCCCTCTGTCTCACCCACCAAACCCCATGAAGGCCTTCCGTGGCTGTCACCACCATGCTGGCTGGTCTAAATCTGGTGGGCCTGGCATGTTCCAGGCCTGAGGATTAGATAGTCATAACTGGCTCTTTGCAGCTCTCCCTGGACCATGTCCCTGGGCAGTGGAAGATTGTGAGACCGTGGCTGAGAGTCAACTCGTAGCTGCTTGCCTGCTCCTGCCCACCTGAGTAGCTGCCCAGGTTGCAGAAGCAGTAGCTGGCTCAGGAGAACACAAACACAGTGAGGATGAGTGTAGGGGTGAGCACCTCGGCCCCGCTCCTCACGACCTCAGATACAACCCACACCACCCCTGTCTTCTCAGTCGTGGACTATTTGGTGTTTGCCCTACTGCTGCTGCTCTCCCTGGCTATTGGGCTCTACCATGCTTGTCGTGGGTGGGGCCACCATACTGTTGGCCAGCTGCTGATGGCAGACCGCAAAATGAGCTGCTTCCCTGTGGCACTGTCTCTGCTGGCCACATTCCAGTCTGCTGTGGCCATCTTGGGCGTGCCATCTGAGATCTACCGATGTGGGACCCAGTATTGGTTCCTGGGATGCTCCTACTTTCTAGGGCTGCTGATCCCTGCTCATATCTTCATCCCTGTCTTCTACCGACTGCACCTCACCAGCACCTATGAGGTAAGTGGGAAGGAGGAAAGGAAAAAGGGGACCGGGCACATGTGAGAGGGCTGGACCCCACATCACCTCCACCTAAGGCAGAAAACTCCCCAAGTTTCTCACTTCTTCCTGGGTGGAACCAAGATTGTGGGGTAGAGTTGGGCAAGGGCTGTGTTGAGGGGGCCACGTGGACAAGCAGTGGACATTGTCAAGTGTGATGGAGTCAGGAGAAAGGCTGTACCTTTTCTCTTTTTTCCTACCCAGTACCTGGAGCTCCGATTCAATAAAGCAGTGCGGATTTGTGGAACTGTGACCTTTATCTTTCAGATGGTGAGTAGAAGGTATAAGCTGAGCCAGGAGCATGAGGGGGGGGAGTTGAGCACAGGGACGTCCTTGCTCTGGCAGGATTGAAATTCCTGGAGGAGTCAGTGTTACTTGTGAGTAGTGAAGGTCTCTTTGGCACACCGCTATCCAGTTCATCCAGTGCTACCACAGACTTAGAGGCTGAAGTAAGGAGACTTTGGGAAGAGACCAGGAGGAGATGGAGAGGGAAGTGAGCCTGGGTGAAAGGAAGCACTGGAGATGTAGCTCTTGTCTCCTTTCCCTTATCCAACAGGTGATCTACATGGGGGTTGTGCTCTATGCACCATCATTGGCCCTCAATGCAGGTGAGGAGTCACAGTGCCTGGCTTCCAGGTTGGGAAGATACCTGTGGGAATGGCAGAGCGTCAGAAAGCATGCCCCTGGGAAGGGAGTTAATTCACTGCCTGCACTCCTTGTGTTGGTCTCTACCAGAGGTGGAAGCAAGCACGATTTGCTTCATTTGGAAGTTGGTAAGAGATTGCCATGCTTCATATTAATTGGTGAATTCACACCTGTTGGTAGAGCTCTGTATAACATCCCACACATACATCATGATAAATGATTTGTTACATGTTTAAAGACTACTTGTTTCATCTCTGTGACCTACTGTTATTGCCCCTATGAGGGCTTCTCTGGCTTCTCCTTTGGGAAGCCTTCTTTGAGAGATAGTGTGATTTCTGTCTGTTTACAGTGACAGGCTTTGATCTGTGGCTCTCAGTGCTGACCCTGGGTATTGTCTGCACCATCTACACTGCACTGGTAAGTGCAGTAAGCTCTTTGGGATGGAGGGGAGATGGGAGGAGAAGAGAAAGAAGGGCTGTTAATGAGAATACGGGCAGGGCCTGGGCATGGTGGCACATGCCTACAATTCTAGCACTCTGTGAGGCTGAGGCAAGAGGACTGCTGAGTTAAGAGACCCTCTGGGGCTACAAGGCTTAAGGCTGGCCTGAACTGCATAGTAAAACCCTGTCTCAGAAAGACAGAAAAAGAAAGAAAAAAATAGGACACCTGGCATGGTGGTGCACATCTCTAATCCCAGCACTCAGTAGGCTAAACCAGGAAGATCCCCAAGAGTTCAGAACCAGCCTGGGCTACATAATGAGAGCAGCCTAAGCCACATGGCAAGACTCTTACCTCAAATAAAACAGCACAACACAGTATATGTAAATGTATAAGAATATACCAAGGAACTAGGGATATAGCTCAGTAGCATATCCCTGCCTGGGAAATGTATGGTTCCAGGTTTGATCCCCAGTACCAAAGAAACAAAACAAAGAATATAGGTAGGAGCTGGGATGAAATTCTTGGGTAGAGTGGAATGAGGTGCAGTTTAGGATGAGACATGGGAGAGAGGATGGCTGCAAAGACAGAGAATAGGTGAGAAATGAAGCCAAAGTTTCAGTACTTCTGATGCTGATCGTGATGGCAGGGTAGCCAGTCCCCCCGCCTGGTAAGGCCGTGTCCTCTTTATGGATAGTTTAGGAGACATTTGTGGCCAGTGTGCTCTCTTTTTCCCTGCAGGGTGGGCTGAAGGCTGTCATCTGGACAGATGTGTTCCAGACACTGGTCATGTTCCTAGGACAGGTGGCTGTTGTTATTGTGGGGTCGGCCAAAGTGGGCGGCATGGGACGTGTGTGGGCCGTGGCTTCCCAGCACGGCCTCATCTCTAGGATCGAGTAAGTACTACCTCCCCCTGGCTGAGCTCTGCAGCCAGTAAGCAGAGGGCAAGCTAGGAGCCTTGGGTACAGCACTGCATGGGCAGGAAACTGGTTCTGTAGAGGGACAAATATCACAGGTGGCCAGTGGTGTTTGGGGAGGGTGGGGATGAAGCTGGATGGAAAAAAGGAAGCCTCCCTTTACCTTGCTGGGTTGTCTCTTGTGTTTATCCAGCTTTTTAACATCGTAACTCCCTTGACCTAAGAATGGTATCCACTCTGCTCCTGGTTTACCCCTCTTGCCAGGAGAACAGAAAGGCTAAGTGGGAGTCTGAGGCTGTGGCACAGTGACCAGGTGGTATCTGTTGCAGGCTGAATCCAGACCCCTTTGTGCGGCACACCTTCTGGACCTTGGCCTTTGGGGGTGTTTTCATGATGCTGTCCTTGTATGGGGTGAACCAGGCTCAGGTGCAGCGCTACCTCAGTTCCCACACAGAGAAGGCTGCTGTGCTGTGAGTGCAGGGACAGGAATTGGAAGCAGGGCAGTTGGGGTGGGGCAGAAGGCTAGGGTACACATGTGCCCACTGGGGCCAGGATGTGGGCCTGCTTTCTGAAGGCTCAGGAGGACGAATCTGGGTGTGTAACCACTGTCTCTCCCCTACAACGGCCTGTTTGCAGTTCCTGCTATGCGGTGTTCCCTTGCCAGCAGATAGTGCTCTGTATAAGCTGCCTCATTGGCCTGGTCATGTTTGCGTATTACCAGGAGTTTCCTTTGAGCAGCCAACAGGCTCAGGCAGCTCCTGACCAGGTGAGAAGGCCTACCTGGGGCCCAAAGTAGACTGTGTGGGGGGCTGCAAAAAGGACTTGCCTCTTGTGCTGAGGTTCTAGCAATCTAGCATGTCACATTGTAGCATCAGGCATCACTTAACCAGTGCTCACCTGACTCGGGGATGAGGAAGTGATTTTATTGACTGCACAATATGCACCATATGCTGCTCTCCTGGGAGGTGGCACATGCCTTTTCTCACCGAAGCCTCCTCACAGCCTTATTTTACAGAGGAGAAACAGGCTTTACAGGGTAGGCAGTGTATTGATGTCACATTGCTGGTTAGAGCAAAGCTGGGGTAGTGTCATTCTACAGAGCCCATTTCCTCTGCATGTTGGGGAGGTCCCTGGACTGAGGCATGTGTGTGTGTCTGGAGGGACAGACCACAGGGGGAGGCACCCCCTGAGGAGAACTTTGCTCTGCTCTGTCTGCAGTTTGTCCTCTACTTTGTGATGGACCTCCTGAATGGCCTGCCAGGCCTGCCTGGCCTCTTCGTTGCCTGCCTCTTCAGCGGCTCCCTCAGGTACCCCTTCAACCAGTAGTCTTGGGCGTGGTATGCCTGGACAGGTGGGCTGGGAGCTCTGTTATTGCCACCCATTGTGGCACACAGATAAGGGAGGCTTATCTGTGGAAGACAGCACAGCCCCTCCCGAGACATTCCCCATCTCTGTTAAAGGTTATTTTTTCTGCAATACCAGGAATAAATCCACTTGAACTCTCCTCGGTAAAGGGCAGTGTCCTTGCCCTTCAGGCCTCCTGTGATGTGGCGGTGCCTGCAGCTGCATGGTCGCTTGGCTCCCATACCATCACTGGTGCTTTGAGCGCTCTGTTCCCTCCAGAGTCCCCTGTTGTGCTCTCAGCTCCCAGAAGTATTGCTGCTTATCATTCTCTTTTTTCCTTTCTAGTACCATATCCTCTGCTTTTAATTCATTGGCAACTGTCACAATGGAAGACCTGATTCAACCCTGGTTCCCTGAATTCTCTGAAACCCGGGCCATCATGCTTTCCAGAAGCCTCGGTGGGATTTTGCTTCTGTGTATCCTTAGTTTTGCTCTTTCTGAGATTCTTCCTATTACTGTCGGTGTGCAGTAAAACAACTGCTTTATTGTAGGCCCAGCACTTGGCCTGCCGAAGCAGGCAGTCTCCCTCCACAGCTGTTGATGGCTTAGTGTTTTCTGAGTCACATAGGAATGAGGACAAGTGGTGGGAGCTGGAGCTGAAATTGGGGCTGGAGGCCATAGGCCCTCTTTCCAGGGACACGGAGCCATAGTTTGGGGAGGTTGCTCCATTTTTGTTAGTGTTTATTTACATCTTTTTCTTTTCTGCATTTCCCAGCAATTGGCTATGGGCTGCTTTGTTTGGGAATGGCCTATATTTCCTCCCAGATGGGACCCTTGCTGCAGGTAATGACTACCAAAAGGAAAAAGCACTGGTATGGGTGAAAAACAATTGATTGAAACAGAAAATTGAGGATTGCAGCTGTATTAAGAGGAATGGCTTAAGAGCCAGGGTCAGAAATTCCCCTTTCTGGAGTACTTTTACCTATGCAGAGACTCCTGTGTGACCAAGTTCCCAAAGTTATTTCTGGGATGACTTGTGCTCGCAGAGACCAAGTGATCAGCCTCTGAGGAAGCTGCATGCCCTTAGCCATGCCTGCCCTCTGGAATGGTCCCACGTAGCAGAGCCAGACAGCTGATGAGCAAGACAGAGGCAGTTGCTGCTGGCAGAGCTCTGGGTTCTCTGAGCCTGGGTGTTCTTTTATTTTTTTCTTCTCACCTTGACTTTCCCAGGCAGCAATCAGTATCTTTGGCATGGTTGGAGGGCCGCTGCTTGGACTCTTCTGCCTTGGAATATTCTTTCCTTGTGCCAACCCTCCTGTGAGTAATGTGTCTGTTTTCATAGTCTTGCACACAGGGTGGTTTGTGAAGGTTTGGTGGGGCTGGCCTTGTGACAGGAGAACATACCATGTCTCTGGCAGGGTGCCATCGTGGGCCTGTTGGCTGGACTTACCATGGCCTTCTGGATTGGCATCGGGAGCTTACTGACCAGCATGGGCTCTGGCACAGCAGCCTCTCACCTTAATGTGTCCAATTTCTCTCTACCTAGCAGAGTCACCAGCGTGACTGTGACTACCCTGCCATTGACCACCCTCTCCAAGTAAGGCAGGGATATTCCTTTTCTTGGGGATAGTAGCTCAGTGGTTGGTTTGTTTTTTCAGGCAGGGTTTCACTTTGTAGTTCAGGCTGACCTTGAACTCTTGGATCAGCCTCATGAGTACTGGAATAATAGAAGAGCACCTCCAGCCTGGCCTAATTAGATTAGTTTCCTCCTGCCCCCAGACAGGGTCTTGATATGCAGTTCATGCTGGCCTTGAACTCAATTTGTACCCCAGCCTGGGCTCAAACTCAAAGCAATGTTCTTGCCTCAGTCTCCTGTGGGATAGGATTACAGGTGTGGCACTATGCCCAGTGAGGTAGTTTACTTTTAAGGGATTTCCCAGGGTCCTTCCTTAGGAGTCAGAAGCCTCAGAGAAATGTTGGATTGTAACCAAGCAAGTGGGTGGAGCTGGGAGCCTGAGACATGTCGTGTAAAAAGATTATTAATGGTCTTTCACCCCTGTGCTCTCCCTAGGCCCACAGGGTTACAGCGGTTCTATTCCTTGTCCTATTTATGGTACAGCGCTCACAACTCTACCACTGTCATTGTAGTGGGCCTGATCGTCAGTCTGCTCACTGGTGAGGGTGTGGGATCACTGCACAGAGAAGTGAAGAGGGGCGTCTTCATTTCTCTAGGGGGTGTCTCTAGGAGCTCCATCCTTCTCAGAGCCTCAGTGTTGGAACAGCCAGCTTCCTGGCTGAGATCCCGGAGGTGGGCTGGGCTGGGGCCTTGGACACAGGGGTCCAGAGGCCTTGAGGCTCTGCAGACTCACAAGCACCTTTGCCTACAGGAGGGATGCGGGGCCGGACCCTGAACCCTCAGACCATTTACCCTGTGCTGCCAAGACTCCTCGCCCTCCTGCCC
>NDGN011464542.1:0-11609 GCA_002564285.1 Tympanoctomys barrerae
GACAGAGAAAAGGCCATCTGGTTTGATTATTGTTGGCTTGGAAGAAGAGCACACAAACTAAAGGCACGCGTTTTCATACTCAGGAGAGCAGAGTCGGTGCTGAGGAGGAAATGAGTTCAGGCCCAGAGGGCTTCTGCCAGGAGGCGGCGGAGAGTGCTGCCCTGCGAGGGCCCGCCGGGGCCGTGAACGCCATGCCGGTACTTCTCATGGTCTTTTCCAAAGTGAGATGCTCGCTTGCTGCTGGAAGGGGATGGCCAAGCTCTGTCTGGTAGCAGCAGAGAAAGGGGCTTGGTCCAGAGCAGAAGAGCTCAGGCCGTGCTCGCTGTCTCAGCTGCTCTGTGTCGCGTGCTTCTGGATTCAGCGCCATGGCCACTGTTTTCTTGTAAAGAGGACCCACCCTGGAATGACACAGGCCTCCGTCAGACCTTCTGCCCACCAGCATGGGGAAGCCAGTCTTCTGAATCTTGCTCTCCCTCAGCTGGATATAACGGTGAGCTTTACGGGGCCATTTCGAGGATGGAGGGAGAGATGTATGAGGACCCTTTCTGAACAGTGTCCAGCTTTTGGGAGTCTGAAGGTTTGATCCACACAGTTCCCACCAGGGCCAGTCCAGGAGAAGCTTTAGGGCAGTCAAATCCGGTACGAGGCCTGGGATGATCAGAGCAGTGCATGGGAACTCCATGGTTCTTGGATTACTCATGAATTTTGTTCCAAAGCAGAGTCCAAGTAACAGGGTCTCCCACTCAGAGCAGTCAGATCATTCAAGCCCTTTTTGGTCTCCGACATCCTCTGAGGAGCAATAATTAAATGTCTTGGTGTGATCTGCATTTTCTTTTCCTGTTGCCCACAGAAGACAGAGGCGCTGTGTGCTTCGAGCAGTGAGGGTGGAACACAGCGAAGACGACAAATGCACACTGGGCACCATGGCGCCCACCTGTAATCCCTTGCGCTGGGTGGCTGAGGCAGGAGGCCCACTTAGCTCACGCCTAACCTGGACAGTTTAGGGTGCCCTTGCCTCAAAATTTAAACAGGGAATGGGGTTGAGGCTGCCGATGAGGATGAGGCTGGTGGTGAGGACACGCCACAGAAAGAAAATCAGTGGATGACTCTAGAAAGTGTAGCAGAGGAGCTGGATTAGATTTTTTCAACTCTGACTGGGCTCTAATCTCACCTGGAAAGCTCTAAAACATATCACTCGTCTGGGCCACCTCAGGAAAACTGACTTAATTGGCTGGGTTGAGGCCAGATGTGACATATTAAAGAAAATAACTCCTTAGATTATTCTAGCATAGAGCCAGGCCTGGGAACTGCTGGGCCAGAGAAAAGCAGCGACTCCCCAGCTGGAAAGCATCAGGAAAAGGGCTTATCGGGGTGTTATGTCAGGTTTGCTTGGGGCTGCCAGTGAGGTAAGAAAGAAAAGCTCTCTGGAAATTGCAGGTACCATAAGCCAATTGGTTGAGACCTTGAGCAATCAGATTAATTTGATCAAGTTGTTAGAAAAACACGGACTTGGTAACTGAACTGAAAGCAGAGCTTGCCGTGGGCCTGCAAAGCGGCTTGTCTGTCTGTCCAGAAGCCAGGGGGAAATGCGAGAAACAAAATCTGCGCTGCTGCTGACGGTGGGACTGGTGTTTCCTTCGCTAATGCTGAGGGCTCGGCCGTCCTTTACGCTGGCAGAGGCAGGGAGGATAGTTTTCCTCGGAGCGGCGATGCTGGCCTATTTTGGTAGATGGACCAGGCCTCATGCAGCCAGGGTGCCGACGGACACCAACAGATTCTGCTGCAGGAGCACCACGGACGGGCCGAGCAGGAGCCAGCCCAGAGTCGGCCCCCCCAGCCTGCACACAGCTCAGCGCCTCCCTGGTCACACTAGGAGCTGGTGTGGCGAGTGCTTTGTGGACAGATCCCGACTTCATCTTCGTCTTCCCAAATCACTATCCACGCAGTCTCTAAGGGGACTCTCCTGTCACTGTGCCTTGGGGCTTGCTCTCTCTTTCAGAGGCAGAGTGGACGCAGTGCTCCTGCTTTGCACTCGGTCGCCTTCAGCCAAGCACAGCTGATTCAAAGCCCTGCAGAAGCCCAGGCCTCCCTCAGGGGACAGACAGGCGGACACTGTAAACGGTCACCTGGATGCTGACGGGGTCACACTAGGGGGAGACCAGGCAGGGGAAGACAATCCTGGTGATGCAAAGCTCGGTAGAGACGCTGGCCCTGGGCAGCCACGACAGCACGGTGTAGTCCGCAGGGCACTCAGCAGAGCCGACAGCCAGGCTGTGCCCTGCGAGTCTCGTTCCCCGGAGCCGGGTAGGCCTTGGCCTCAGCAGCTTTACAACCTGTCCTAGCCCTTCCCAGTGTGAGGCCCGATCCAGAGGTGTCTTGGCACCTAGGCGGGCCCAGCATGGGACCGCGCAGCTGGTACACTGGAGCCGTCTGTGGCCATCGCCAACCCCTCTAGTCTTGCTTTACATCTCTTAGTCCCCCCAGTCGAGCCCCCTCAAGTTCCGCAGCACAGAGCACATACAGACGGGTTGAGAAGTGCTCAGTAATGCCGGGTCCCGCAGTGGCAGAGGCCGCTGTGTGGCTCTGTGGAGAAAGGGTGAGAAAGACAGACTTGATTTTTGAGCCAGGACTGGGAGGAACAGCAACCTCAGTGTCAGACAGATGGTCTGGGGTTGTGGATGCCTCTCACCGGGATTAGGGGTTCAGGGAAACAGCACGCTCAGAAACTGCTTCTCACAACCCTCACCCATTGTTAAAGAAAGGTTTATGTATTTATTACAGGGTCTCATTATCCAGCTAGGACTAGACCCTCCTGTCTCTGCCTCCCCAGCACGCACCTCTAGGTCTGGTTTCAGTGGCCGCAGGGTGCACCTGAGGCAGGGCTGACGGGCACAGGACACGCTTCCAGTGATTGAACCCCAGGTTCTTGAGCTTGCCAAGCAGATGCCAGGCTATCTCCCCAGCCCTCCCCCACCCATTTGGCAGCAGCCCTAGGCAGCTCAGCCCAGCAGAGGAGGCATAGCCTTGCAGGGGAGCGAGCAGCCCACAGGGCTAACCACAGTCCTACCAAGTCCAGGGGAAGCAGGGAGGCTAGGCCCACCCATCGCCTCCCAAAGCTGCTGCCCCTGGCATCCACGCTGGCCCTTAGAAGCACCTGCATGCACATTAGAAGTCACTCCACAGCCTGGCCCAGAGGTTGTCTGAAGGATCATGTATATGTGTGTGTGTGCGTATGTGTGTGTGTGTGTGTGAGAGAGAGAGAGAGAGAGAGAGAGAGAGAGAGAGAGAGAGCAGGCAGGAGGAAGGACGGATTGTAGACCTAGGCTTCACCCTGCCTGAAGCCCCCTCCTCAGGCAAGCTCCGCAGCTCTATGAGCCTCGGCCTCCATGACCCAGGCACCAGGGCCAGGCCCAGCACAAGATACTTTCAAATACTTTGCAGACAGCGGAGGGTGACCCAAGAAGGGGCCAGGGAGGGTGCTGGTTGTGTATAGGGAGACTGTGGAGCAAACACCCCCAGGCCCTCCGAGAGGAGTGACAGCAGAAATCAGCTTTCTGAAGATGCCTCCTCGTGTTCCAGAACTTTAAGTCGAATTTTCTTTACTATTTATATGTTCACCTTTAATCATACAAGAAACATATGTGCACTTCAGGAAAATTAAATATACAGCAAAGAAACTATCAAAGCACTTGGGTTCCACTCCCTAAAACAAACAATCAGAACCAGTAAAATGTTTTGCTTCAACCTCTGCGGCACCTCGGTTCACAAACGCGTTTGTGTGTAGCGTGGCTTGCACACAGAGTGTTTGGCAAAAACAAACAAAAATTTTGTTTTTGTTTTTGTATTTTAGGGAAGGATCTATAGGGTGTTCGGGATCTCACTACTAGATCCGACTCCTAGTGATCCGCCTGTTTACAGCCTCCCAAAAGCTGGGATTACAGGCGTGTGCCACCACGCCCAGTCTCAATTGCTGTCTCAGCACGCCCCAGGGGCAGGGCCAACCTGGCAGGCCCAGGGATTGAACCCCGGTCCCTGTGCCTGCTTGCAGGCACTTTAATCTGCTGAGCTATTTGGCCAGCCCTCAAAATTGTGTTTTTGTTTGCAAATTCTGCACTGGGTGACTAACGTGACTGTGGCCATCTTTCCCACACAAACACAAATATCATCATATTTTCTGAAATCCCAGAGCAAACAGTTCGTGAACCAAGGTGCCACTGTATCTGTACAGTTTTTAAAGTAAGATGGGTCCCAAATCTCTCCTTTTTAAAAAGTTTTAAAAATTATGTATATTATGTATGTATGTATGTATTTGGTACAGGAGCTCACTACACAGCTCCCACTCATAGTGATCCTCCTGCTTTTAGCCTCCCCAGTGCTAGTTTTACAGGCATGCCCCACCAAGCCCAGACTCAGTGGCCAGTTCAGTGGGCCTGGGGGCAGAGGCGGGGGTGGCACGGCAGGTGGTACCGGGGATCAAGCCAGGTCCCTGCACTTGTCTGGGCAGGCGCTTGGTCCACTAAGCTGTCTCCCCAGCTCAGGTCCCAAATCTTGTACAAAAGTGAATTTGTAGCACTGCTTGGTAGACTGCACCATAAAACTGGAACAGAAGTGTGAAACTCTCCCCACATTCTTCACATCATTTTAATCATGAAGCAGAATGCTGTTCAAAGGGGGCTCCAGCTTGTTTTTATTTAGTGGCTCCTCTGATTCTAGGCACTTAGATCACTTGTGATTTTCTTTTTTGTTTTAAAAACAAAGTTGTCCTGAGAGGGACCCAGTGGTACATGCCTGTAACCTCAGCACTCTGGGAGGCTGAGGCCGGAGCATCACAAGTTCAAACCTACCCTGGGCAACTTAGTGACCTACTTAGGCCCTGTCTCAAAACTTTAAAAAGGGCCAAAACTGTAGCAAAGTGAAAAAGTGCCAGTTTCTGTCCCCAGTCACACCAAAGACAAACACAACAAGGCAGAAACCAGTGCCCTGACTGGCCTTTCACCATATATTTGTGTCTTTTTGTCATTTAATTTTTAGGGTAAACCGGCAGTGACTCTGCTGTGAAGTTTTGTCTTTCCAAACACAAACCTGCATGCTGTCTATACAGCACAGCACTTGTCATCTTCTGAAATACTTTTACTTTAAATGTCCCAGAATATATTCTTAAATTTCAGAGGATGGGATGCCCCATGGAGTGTTCCGCCAGCAGCGGGCTCTAGCTCAGCTCCGTCCTGATTTGGTTTTGTCTGCTTGGGGATCGCCATCATTCACGCTCGGACAGGAGCACAAGCACACTGCCGACAAGGGCCCAGGGGACGCGAAAGTCCCCACCACCAGCACGGAGGCAGAGGCGTCTCTCTCCATCTCCTCAGCTGCCCACCGCCTGTGACTCTCCGAGCTCCTCCTGAAGAAGCCGTTCACCAACTTCGGCTTCAGAGGACAGTAGGAGGCTGCGCCCCTTTGCAACAGTCTGATCTGCTTAGTAACAGAAAAAAACAAGCTCCGGGCTGAGGCCATGTGCTTCCCTGTTTTAGAGAGGATTTCACACATGAACCTCTGAGGCTTCCTGCAGTTTGGGGCAACAGCGGCCTACAGGCTTCATGTGGCTTGAATGTTACAGATTTTATATCAGCAAAGTGGGAAAGCGAACATGAGAAGGTGGGCACCTGTGTGCGGGCCTCGGGGAGGGGAGGCCCACGGGCTCTGCCCTGCCTAAGCCAGACCTGGTGGTAGAAGACCTCAGGCAACACGGACGCAACTTCCAGTTTTAGATAAATACTGTTACATTTCTGACTCTAAAATGAGCGAATGTTCCTTACACTCAATATATTTAAAACACTCAAAGGAGAAAAGGCCTCATGACTTCTCCGTCAGCCCATGTAACGTGCTGTGTATTTCTTCTCAGTTTCTCCCTGCACACTTCAGGGCGACATCGTCGCAGCCCGCCCTGGTTTGGGGTTTCTTCCCAACCACTCAGCAAGGCACGTTCTCCATGCCGACATCTGTGCATGAGGATTTCTCCACACTCCACCGGGAACTGTTTTGCCTTGAGGGATGGGCAGAGGACGTGCCTCAAGCCTGTCTTTCAGCCACAAATCCACCAATAAAGCAGGACTTCGCTCGCTGCTCACCTACACTGCTCAGCAAAGATCTTGTTTCCTCCCCGGTTGCTCCCAAGCTTTGCCTTCCCTTGGTAATGGAAAGCGGTTGTCGCAGAGATCCAGAGGGTGGGGCTGCCGCTGCACAGCCTCTCTGAGCACCTGCTCCTGTGCAGAGAAACTGACCTGTGGGGCAGGGCCCAAGGGCTTCTTTCCTGCCCACTGTCAGGAGGAGACTTTTGGAGTGGTCTGTGGGACGGGCTGGTCCCTGTGCATGCAGATTAACCAGCAAACCTGTGCCAGTCTCCTCTTTGACCAGCCACCTAATGTCACAGGAATCCTGCCCCCAGGGCACCATGAGCTCCTCAGCTCTTCCCAGCCACATCTGTCCAGAGGCAGAGGGTCTGGCCTGTGACTGCCACCAGCTCCTGCAGTTCCTCTGTGAACTGGTGAAAGGCCACTCTCCAGGACACGTGCCTCCCATCCGTGGGGAACTTGTACTGCATGGATGTTGTTGCTGACCTTTGCTAAAAGGTATTAGAATTACAATGCACGTAGATGACACAGCCCTGGCACAGACAGTGCTTCCCTCAAGCTCAGCCTCGTCCTTCCCGCCAGCTCACAAGCGGCCCGGTGTGTAGGAGATGCCCTATTGGGAGGCCAGGCCAGCCACCTGCCCAGCCTGCAACAGGAAGCTTTGACTCCTAACTCCCCCTCCCCTCCCTTGGCCAAGGCTGCCACTTTTTATGTACTCATTTAGCCAGTGTTCGTTACGCCTTTGACATAGGCCAGGCCTTGGGCCAGCAAACAGAGAGAAGTCAGCTGTGGCACTTGCACTTTGCAAGCATGTCCTCTTCTGTGGTGTGCCGGGGCCACATGGAGGAGAGCTGCTGCGGGAACCCGTCCCTGAGGTGGGGCTTGGGGAATGCCTCCTGGGCTGGGGCCAGGCCGAGGTAGGCGGCAGAGCAGTGCAGGTGCAAAATCCGTGTGTTCTGCTCACGTGGGCTTTCCAGCGTGCCCTTTAGTTCTTTAGTCTTTCGTACAAACAGTCTCACTTGGTTACTGAGTTTGTGGGCACCCCTGGGGCGCTCTTGAGGTTTGCCCTTGGAAGAAGACTCTAGACCTGTCCGCTGAGTTCTGGCCTAGAAGCCAAACCAAACTTTGCTGCCTGGGCTCCGAAGCCAGGTAGGGACCCCTCGTTCACAGAGGTACGACTAGAGCCAGTCTAGTTCTTTTGGACTTGGAGGACAGGGAGGCCAGCTGTGCTCACCCCCCCCCCCCCAGGCTAACTGTGCGTGTCACTGGAATCAGGCCTCATTCCTAAGGCGCGGGGCCTGCAGCTGTCTTTTTTGACAGTGATAAGAATGTCTTCTTTTGACAAATGTTTTTAGGGCACTTACTGCATGCAGTCTCTGCTTCAGGCCCAGAGAGGCTGAAGTGAAAGAGTTACTGTCCTTCCCGCACGCAGCTTGGGCTTGGGTGTAGACAGGGAATGAGTGTGATGGGGGCAAGCCCTGCACCCCACTGCAGCTTCTCGAGATGTCACACTTGCTGGGGTCAGAAGAACACCTGGGGGAGGTGGGATTTGTGCTCAGGCATCACTAGCAAGTGGGCGCTGGCCTGTACCTCACAGAATTAGTAATTTTTTGTGTGTGGGGGGAGGGCAGATCATCTTTAATGAGTCCCTAGTTGAGCCTTCAAAAAACTGCTCACCTTATTACCACAGAGATAAAGGCTATTGCTTAGACCTTTAAAAAGTCCGGGTAGATGCAAGCAAAGCGGCAAACCGGAACAGCACAACATACCAGATGGGGCGGTGGGGAAAGTGGCTCAGGTACCCGGCCCACACTTGCGCGCAGCCCTTCCTTTAAAATGACAGAATCCAGGAGTACCCACTTCTCCTGGGCAGCCAGCGGGAAGGGGCGCGGCTCCTGCCTTCCTGGCTCCTTCTCTTCCACAACTGACTGCAGGCAAACTTGCAGGACTCCGTTTTGGGGCCGCTGGGACTGCTGTGTCTTGGGTGTGGTGGGGTCACAGGTGGGGTCATAGATCTGTGCGAATTTGTCAAGCCGGGCACGCCGTGCCCCGGGAAGGGAGACTTCCTTCATGTGCATAATTTTACCTGCGGTGAAAACCGAGCGCTCCGCCTCCGTCTCCGCCCCTGGCCACTAGGGCAGCTCTGGGGCCCTGGAGGGTCCCTGTCCCCACCTCCTGGGACCAGGGCGAGGGCGCCTGGTGGGGGCTGCTGATTGGACCCGCGAGAGAGGAAGGCTGGCGGGCGGGCGGACCGCGGGCGCCACGGGGCGGGGAGCGCTGGGCGGGGCGCGGCGGGAGCGACCGGGCCTCCGAGGGGCCGCCCAGGCGACCGCCCTCCCGGCCGCGGCGGACGAGCCATGTTCAGCCGGAGCTCGCGGAGGAGGCTGCGCGGCCCGCCGGTGAGTATCGGGGGCTGGGTGTCCCTGCAGGGTGGGTGTCCCCCGGCCAGCGTCCCCGCCCGCGGCACGCACCTGTGGCCCCACGTGAACCGGCGCGCAGCGACAGTGGTCCCCAGCCGAGTCCCAGTCCCCGACCGGGACACACCCCGCGCCCCACCCGACCTCCAGCCCCTGGTGCTCCTGACCAGGACTCGGACTTCGGGCTGTCTTCTGGGGTGTCCTCTGCTGTCCCTTTCCCGGACCCCAGTGGTCCGTTGTTGGGGTTTCTGCGGGAAGGAAGAGGGTAGCTTTGTTTCTTAGAAACCGGTGACCAAGGTGTGTGGGGTGGGGGTGGGAGGGAGGCACAAGGCCCTGGCCAAGGCCATTTATTTCCTGGGATTCGGTGCCGTGGCCACAGCCCACCTGGGACCCCCCTTGGGCGTGGCAGCACCCACCACCCCAATCCCCGCGTGGGAGTGGACAGTCCAGTCAGCTGGTGGGATGGGAAGGACAGACGTCCACCTGGGACCCGCGGGGCTGTGAAGGCAGCGGTCTCAGACTCGCCTGTGTTGTCTTTCTGCTTTGAAGTTGGCAGGACTGGGGCGGATTGAGAGAGGCCAGCCGTGCGCCGCCTGCGGTGACCAGTGCCCGGGGTTCACGCTGCACAAATGGAGGTAGGATGCCTTGCACCCGCGCTGCGGGCCGTAAAAGAAGTAACGCTTCCCCTGCAGATCAGACTCAGAAGCCACATGGAACGAATGTAGGGCTGTTCCTTTGAGAGCGCGGCTAGTGCTGCTACAAATATGGAAGGTGGAAGTGGCCGCCAGAGGCAGGAGGGTGCCCCGGCTGGCCGGGCTGGCCTCCCGGCCTGCCCAGGGTTTCAGGGCCTTCTGGGCTGGGTGTCTAGGCAACTCAGCCCCACACAGCTCACCCTGGGGGCAGTAGGGTTGCCAAGTGCCCCTGCGCCGCTTGCTTGCCTGGTGTTTCCCGACTGTACTTTTAAATTCAGCCCCCGTGACTTTGTGTCCCAACCGCAAATCCACCACTGCCCCGTCTGTGTCAAGCGTCTTCGTGGCCAGATGGTTCTCATTAATGTGCCTTGAATGTTCACTTCCAGGCAGCCTCCGCCTGGACGGGAATGAGGGCTGCAAGTCAGGGATCTGGGCGGCCTCTCGGAGCATCTGGTACGGGGTGCTGTCTGACAAAAGTTGGGGTGCAGACATTTGTCCCCTCCGGCTGGTGATGTAAGGAGAAGGAACTACTCAGCAGTTTCCTAAACAGGAAAGATGTGCCAGGGACAATCGTTTGCATGCCCTCTGGCCTGCCCAGGGCTCAGATGCCCTCCAAGGAGTGCTGTTTCGGGTGCGAGGGAAGGAAGTGTGTTTGGCCCCCTGCTCTTTGCCTGCCTTGGTTGTAATGTGTGCTGGGCACCAGTCAGAAGGAGCCGCGCGGCTGACGCCTCTGGAAATGAAGTGCTTTTGTTCCTGCTCGGATGGGTCTGGCAGCCTCCCTGCCTTTGTTTCAGGGCTCGGAGCGCAACCCTGATGGCTCCCAAGCATTTCATAACTTTTGTGTCCGAGTCAGGCGGGCGACCTTATAAATATGTAACTGGCAGGCCTAGGCATCTGTCGGCAGTGCCAGTGTGGTGGCCTGCATGGGTACGCTCTGGACTGCAGCTGTGTGTGTCCTACACAGGGACGTCACAGAAACCCCGTTTTGTGAGCCAGTCCACTGGGGCCAAAAACTTCCCGAGGTGTCTTTCTTTGAGGTGGTACCTGTGACTGAACCCAGGAAATCCACACTGAGCCTCAGCCCCAGCCATTTTTTAATTTTGAGACAGGGTCCTCCTAAGTTGCCCAGGCGGGGCTTGAACATGTGACCCTCTTGCCTCAGCCTCCCAGAGTGCTGGGATGACAGGCAGGTGCCACTACACAAAGGGTTCTGTTCTATCTGTCCTGCACCTTGATGGAGGGGAAGAAGAATAGAGAAAGTGATGTCAGGTCTCCACTTCCTCTGTCCTCTGCCTGGGGGCCCTGCCCGGAGGCCTGGCTGGTGGCTGTGCAGGGTCGTGGTCGCCAGGCTTCTCCCAGCTGCGTGACCTCTAGCCTCCAGTTAGTTCCTAATCCCTCCCAGCTCTTAGTCTCCCCCCATAATGGGAATAGCAAGGTGCCCACCTCAGTCTTCCTGCAGAGCTTCGGGGAGCTACTGAAGTCCTTGTTGACCCCACAGGAAGATCCTCCTTATTGTCAGTTTGCCCCTACACTCTGCTTAGGGGGAAGCCCCATGAGTGTGTGTGAGGATGCCCGTGCCCAGGAGCAGTGTTTAGGACTCAGGATGCAGCTTCTGGGAGCGCTTGGGGCTGTTTCTCCCAGCAGGTTCTGTGATGGGTAGACAAGCCCTTCTCTCTCAGCCCTTCTGGAGCTGTCCTTGGAGAGAGGCCCTTTCACCAAGGGAGACGGATTTTCATGCAGAAGCAGTCTCCCTCTTTGCAGCAGCAGAGAGGCTGTGCTCTGTGCTGAGTGGGGTTTTTAATGGCATTCCCCTCACTGCCTTGTCCCCGCTTTGGTTCCCATGGGTATATTGTGGGTGACCTCTCGGATAGCCATTTCTGGGTTGCAGTGCAGTTTTCTTCTCTAGCAGTTTGATATCCACATTCCCTCCCCCAGCCGGGGAGGCTGTGAGCCCCTGGGAGAGAGAGCATGGTTCTGTGTGGGGAGAACGGCCGGCCTGACCCAACCAGGAGAGTGGCGGGGTTCCCTACCCCGAGCACCGAGGGCCCCTCCATTGCCGCTCCTTGGCCCTGTCTGCTCACTGCAGCCCTCTCCTAACTGGTCTTTCTGCTTCCACCTGGGGCCCCTGCCAGTCCATTGTCCATGCAGCAGGCATCTTTTAAAAATGGAACAGAATCATGTTACTGCCTCTCTGCATGGAGCTCCAGGGCTGAAGGAAGTGAGCTGTAGGCACATGGCTTGGCAGAGTCACCTGGGGCCATGCCGTGCAGAGCCCGGCTGGCATTCGCTCTGGTGCGCATGTGTATTAATACAGGGTCTCACTACACAGATCAGACTCATAGTGATTCTCCTGTTTTCAGCCTCCCAAGTGC